>JAMKCH010073746.1:0-10769 GCA_023653785.1 Ophioderma brevispina | reverse complement strand
TAAATTGGACTTGTTTAATCGCCAATGCTCCAAACAACCGAAGCGAGTAGGCCTAATCAACCAATGATAGGTTTTTGAAGTACATATTTGTACGTCCTGGACTCAATAAAGGTTATTTTTTCAGCATATGCGCAAAACGTAAACTTTTGTAATAAACTCGTCAAAAAATTGTTAAAGGCGGTGGCCCGATTAATATTTTTCATCTTGAGAGGAATGGCTCCACCCCACTACCCCATCTGCAAATTTTCGCGCCGAAATATCAATATGTTTTGGATAGAAGCGCAAGGAGCCGACCAGTAACCTCGGCAATGAGAAGATTATGGTTTCGCGCGTCTTTATTCGATCCGTAATGTATTTATTTTGTAATTATTGTCGCAAAAAACGGCCTTCTTCTGCCTGCTCGAGTTGCGTGGCGTTTGTGGTATAGGCGCTCGTCTTATAATCTTAAAAAGGTCGTGGGTTTTCCATTCTCACCCTTCTGACACCAACTTTAATGATTATTTTTAGACTAAAGATTGAAACTTCAGAGCCGTCTGAACTGCGATTTGCGCGGTTAAGTATAAGTCGGTTTCCCTACCGCGTGTGTTTTGATGTTATATATAGCTGCACAACCGTGATTTTTAAAGCCCATAGATCATAACGTGTGATCGACAAATGGTGTACCATTTTTGCCTCATAATTTCAATTTCAAAACCAAAATACCTCATTTGCCCTAAGATTTCACAGGGTTAAATGAGAAAATAGTAGCTTTTCATGTTTTCAAATAGACCAACCAATTTTTTGACCACTTCCGGTAAAAATCTGGATTGTCTTGGGACGATGCTATTCGCGATCGGGCGACGTGCACTGTGTCGGTCTGGTTACAGGAAAGAAACAAACGTTTACCTTTTTGTTAGGCCTCAACTCCGGCGTAATCTTTTCCTAATCTCAACATTATAAATTTTCCTGAAGGGACTTAGTACTCTTTCAAACCCATTTTACAGAGATTTGAGCAAATCGCACGCTTCTAATTCTATATTTAAAAATCATTGGCCGGGGGGGCCACTGTATTCCAAGGTGGATATCATGCTCGTGTACAAAAAACGCGTAATTAGGGTCTTTTTGAGATCAGGCTATGTACGCACGTACATGTTTAGGGTATCAAAAGCATCAAAATGAAAAATAGGGTAGCTTTTTCCACTCGAAAAATACGTGTTTTAGGGTGGGATATTTTTGATACTTGTAAAATCACATTACAATGCTGTGAAAATAGTTGGGTTTCTTCCTGATTTTCTCCTGTTTCCCATGATAGATTCCCTAGTAATTTTAACCGTTATAAGGCCATTATTTAGCTTATTTTCTCTATGTCTTCATTGTCTCATACACATAGGCCGTATAGTCTTTATAATCAGGAGTTTCATTTTATTGTTGCATGCGTAAGCTACACTATGACCTATCGTTACAAGTTATATGTGCTTATTAGAAAACGGAATTAGGGTCTAGTCTGTAATATTATGTTGATCAAAGTAGGTCATGAATATTTGTTTCCAGGGGGGTTTTTTATTTCAATGAAATGGCTGAATTTGCAGAAACACACACCCGTCAATTACGATATCCGTCCAACTCATTAATTCCAAAGAAAATCGGGACAACTTTATAAGAAGACTTTAATTTAATTTAAATTGATTTACATCTCAAAACTTATTAGGCCCTAGCTATAATGCGCCAATTGGACGCTTTTAACTCATAAGAGTGAAATACAACCACTAAAACTTAATGAATCAGGTGTAAACTATTTCTTTTTCGGGTAAAGTTACAATAAAGACTAATAGCCTGTTCAGTGTATATGGTTACAGGTACATTTGATAAATCTACTCGTTTAGGGTAGCAAATATGTTCAAAGACTTGTTTAGAGTGTATTTTTACATTGTTTATTCAATTACTTTACTTCTTATAGGGGAGTAAAATTAACCAAATACTTGTTAAGGTAGCAAATTCAAACCGCAAAGTACTTGTTTAGGGTAGCAAAATCAACAAAATATGTGCTTCAGGGTGTTTTTCTGCCAAGTGACATACGCGCTTAGGGTACGTTTTTGTTTGGAGGCCCTACACGAGCATGATATCCACCTTGAAATACAAGTGGCCCCCCCGTGACTCAGTGTTTCACTATCTATTTCAGGGCACCCGTAGAAACTACCCCGCTCATTGTATTGAAGAGGGGGGTAGTGGGGTGTTTTTTCCATCACGGAACCAATCAGCGGCCCGTATATCTCATGTTTATTCAATTACTAATGTTGAACCTCATCCGCGGCACAATTCCCTCCATTCGCTTTAGACGTGCCACGTAATAGGATGCGTTGCCCCAGCAATCGTCCAAACAAATTACGTGGCTTATAAGGCTGAAGTCAGATCTTTCTTGTATGGCATGTAATCCTGCGCCCTGTGAATGTGTTTTGGACCGGATTGCTTGGGGGCAACTAATCTATTACTTGGCACTTCTACAACAGCTATTTTTTGAAGCGTGTTTCTTCGTGAATACGCAATCCTCTGTACTGTGAAGGGCAAACATCATAGCCATAGCTTCATCAAGGCCCCAATAATCTATTTCTTCAAACAACTGTATATTTTCAATAGCGTCATGGGGTGACTTGCCATTCGGTCTAATCCCAATTGGTCTATTGGACATTATGGCCTAACACCAATTGGTCTAATACATGTGGTCTACTAACCATTTAGGATAGTAACCATTTAGTCTCATAGCCATGTAGTCTAAGATTATCTGGTATAAAACTCATACGGCTAATATCATATCCACATAACCGAATTGGTTTAATGCCAATAGGTCTAATACCCAACTGGTCTAATATTACATTTGGTCTAATATCTAACTGGTCTTATTGCCATCTGGTATAATACCCAATTGGTCTAATTACACACTATAAAAAACACTGTGGTCATTTTCGTGGTAAGTAGTCAACTTTGCACACTACGCCGTAATAGTGGTCAAATTTGGACCACAAAAAGGGTCAATTTTTACCCTTTTTGGTCAAAATTTGACCACTATTTCGGATAGAGTTAAGTAGAAAGTAGTGTGCATATAGTTGATACTTTACCACGGAATTGGAAATGACCACGTTGTTTTAGTGGTTATCCATTGGTGGTCAAATCCATCTGGTCTGATAAGCATTTGGTCTAATCTCCACTTGTCAACATTCCAGTAGTCTAATATTCATTTGGTCTAAATACCCATTTGGGCTAATGCCCATTTGGTTTAATATCCATTGGTCTAATATCCATTCTGCGTCTATATCCATTTGGTCTAATAGTAAATGTTTAGACTCAAACCTTTTGGTGTTCACTGTCAAAGGGATATACACCCAAATGGGTTTTATTAGGCCCTAAATAGATATTAGAAAGGGGGACATTAGTCGACCAAATTGATAGTAGACAAATGGATATTAGACCAGAGTGGGTATTAGACCAGATGGATATTAGACCAATTGGGTTTAGACTAGATGGGTATTAGACCAAATGGATATCTAAACATGATGGTATAGAAAATGGGATATTAGACCAAAATGGTGTTTGTGATTATAGACCAAAATGGTCTGTTTTGAGCAAAATGGTCATTAGACTAGATGGGCATTAGACCCAATGGATATTAGGACAATCCTGGTGGTTAGATAAATTGGATGTTAGACTAAATGTTATTGGACAAATTGGTATTACACAATAGGTTTAGATCAAATTGTAGTAGACAAAATGGGATTAGACCCAAATGGCACAATAAACATTGCAAGAGACGCATTTAAATAATCGGTTGATTTTTGCCTTTCGTCTCTCATAAAGGACCGTTTCAGTTGTGCGTGCAGGAAAACGCCCCAAGAGTTACCTTTACCTGGAGAAATATAATTTAAAACCTCTCTAGAAATACAAATTGAAAAAGGAAAACAAGAAATGCATTCAAAACAAATTACATCAGCATTGAAATTGGGAACCAATTCTGTTACTGAGAAAAAGGATAGGACGTGGAGTTGCTTGTGTTTTGCGTACAGATTTTAAGATTGGTCGACAGCAAACTCTTTATATCTTGTTGTTTACTGTTTTTATTTTATCTCGGACAAGAAGGTTGGTTGGATATGAACAGGTAGTGTCCCTTAGGATAAATGTGGGAGATTAGACAATCCCTGCAATACAAGTGTAGGAAGAATATTAATTGAGATGTTCCACCTGGAGTAGGTCAGTTCGTTCAAGCAAACCCGAGGACACCGCACTGCAAAAAATAATCCGCAAATCTGTAACCCAAAGCACATGGTAGCAAATCCAAAATAATATGCCCGAGTGAAAAAGCGTACTGTGGTTCGCCTTACATTTATTCAATGCATGACTTGCATATGTACAGTGGGGGTATTTTTAAAAATACTACCAACGTTATCTAGATCTTTGAAAAGCTGGAATAGACTGGTTCCCGTAATCTGGGCAGCACATGGGTGTTGTATACCCTAAAACTCCAGAATGTAGAGGGATAGAGGTCTAGTCTTGCAGAAAAGCCCCTATTGTACCACGGTGGTTTATCTATTCCAATGAATTGGCTACTCTATTCTTTAACCTTTCGTATCATGTCTGTTTTGGCACAAAACGAGTGAAAATGAAAAAGGACTGTCTCCGACGAAATCGGCCAAAAAAGGTTGCCATGAGATTTTTAAATGGGGGGGGGGGGAGCCAAACAATACCTTTTTTGTTCATGTTGTTATTATTTACGAAGAGGGCAAATGTTGACTGTTTTTCTCTGGCAACCTAAAAACATCGATGAAAAAAAAAAATGGGTTCGCTGGCATAGACCGGTGACAGCGAATTTGATTTAGCAGCCATATGTGCGCGAGTGGCTGAGACCACTTTCAAATTTCTTTCTTAATATGGCGACAATAAAAACTAAATAGCATTCATAATATTATTCACACATAAATAGAAAAAACAAAACAAAATTAAAAAGCATTCTTCCCAGTGATAATAATAATGACGATGGATCGGATTTAAAGATTTTAAAAATTAATTATTAATAGATATAAATGAAATATTCATTTCACATACGTTAACCATTGACTACATGAAAAAAAAAAAAGAGAAAAAACATCTAAAAACACTTATCGATCGAGATTCGAATCTACAAAGTATGAGTCAGAGTCGATTTGCTCTTAATATTACAGCGTGGGTGTCGGGTTTGGTTGAATGAACAATTCTCCATAATAGGTGTGAATGATTAGCACGAAACCTTCCATCAAATGTATAGAGAAGATTACGATGGGATTACATTAACAGTCATTTCATTTAAGCAAACCTGGACACCCGCTGCCAAATTCGATAGCCCATCATTCAGGCATGTCATGCAAAGGATACAATACATGCACCTGGTTCACCTAAAATTTCCGATTTCTTGGCAAGTGATTCATTTGCTTGGGTTTGCTGGAGTGACAAGTCGTGCGAAGTTAATCTTTTATCTTCATGAAGCGCCCTATAGCGACCAACGATTTATGTGCGTCTGGCATTTTAACAAGTGATTTGGACTTTTATATATTGCAAAGAGTGCGCTATATATTATTTGTCTGCATCGAGAAATCCCTGGCTTCCACCGGTGCTTATGATCGAGGTTTTCCGGTATAGCGCCACCCTGGGACACTTTGGATTAGGCACACTTTCTTAATATGATGCAAATGCAAATGCTTAGCACAAGTCTGTTTATGTCTTGTTTGGTTCATTAGCACAGTTCGTCGTTAAGGTTCACTCAGAGATGGGAATATAATTTTTTGTGTATTTATTAAAAAATTGTCCACTAAGTGCGAAATCCAAATTTGAGATGAATCAAATTTTTTGTGTCAAGTAGTAAATATTTACGTCCAATGTGAGTGCTGTTCAAAATAAGAATAATGCTTCAACCAACCTCTTAAAATTGTCAATTATGTAGTTGAGGACCACTGTTGATATTTTTGGTTAATTCCCACGTCCATACGAGGATTTATTTGGGGGGAGGGTGCTGGACTAGAAAAGTGGACGTTTTTTGTAAAAAGTGAACATTTTGTTTTGAAAAAGTGGACCTTTTTGGTAAAAGTGACCATGTTTGTTAAAGTGGAACTTTTTTTTTAAAAGTGGACTTTTTGTAAAAATGGTCCTTTTGTGGAATTTTTTGGAACATTTTTATCACCAAAAGTGGCCTTTCTTGCCAACTTTCTCTAACTTTTTGATATTTTTATCAAAAATTTCAGCAAAAAGTGGACCTTTTTTTCCGTTTATGGATTTTTTTTTTGGGGGGGTGTCACACCCCCGCACCCCCTTGCGTAAGGCCTGGTTAAGTCCGAGTAAGAAATCCCACTGTATCATATGTTAGGTACACAATATGGCTCATCAACTGACTGTGTGTAGAAGTTGGAAGTGATGCTGCAACATCTCTGCTAAGGGGTAAATAAGTCCCATACAGGGGTCAAAACATGTGAAATGTTCCACTTCTGTTGAAACTATCAAATTACTTATCTTTGGAAAATATATAAGCATTACATGATGGACATTTAAATTAGGGGTTCTCAATTATTTAAGATGATGGCAGACAATACCGAACACATTTGAAAGGTCCCTACTTGAGGGCCAACTTCCTGCAAATTTGTATGTTCCTTTTAAACTTTGTTAGCAGTCGAGGCCAAAACAATGGCTGGAGGGCCAATTTGGCCTGCGGGCTTCTAATTGACTAGAACCCCTGAGTTAAACCAAATGATATTTAAAGATTCAACAATAGAATTCAATTCATCCATATTTTCTTGATATAGTAGTGATTTCATATAGATTAGACATGCAATATATTCTCTACCTTTGTTATTTGGTTACAGAAATAACTTAAAATAAAAAACACTTTACGGTGATTTGTATATGCTTATATTTGAAGAACACATGGGCAATTTCATGTTTGCTTCTAAAGGAAATAGAATTATCACAATTTTGTATCAAAATAACGGTTCTCAGGTTAATCCTTTTCAGATTGGGATATTTTTGATATAAAGCTTACACCAGTGCCAAATCGAATTTTCACATTTTTTTAGGGACACCTGGTTTGTACTGCAATCTCTTGTGCACTTTAATGTAGCACCTATGCACACATATGCCAAATGGGGTTACATATATGTTTGTGCATGAGCATGTGTGTGAGACAAGTACCCTAAATATTTGTGTGCGACAAGTAGAGAAGAACCGATATGATCGTTATTCTTGAAATCGGGCCGATTATGACCTTATCGGTACCTGATCGTATCGGCAAAATTCTCATTTTTTGCCGATTTTCTATACGATAAATTCATATCAAAGAGGTCCAAACTTGAATTAATTTTCCAAACTGATGGCCAAATGTGAAAAGAATCGGAAAACTGAAACAATCAATTATTATTTATGTACACAGAGTGTGTATGTTGGTCCTAACTTACTATTTCGCCGGTTTAGTGGTTTACCTAAATAAATCAATCAATCTGCTACTTTCTGCAGAAAAAACTCGGAATCGGAATGAACCAATTTTGAAATGTTTAAAATCTGTAATCGGTATAATAGATTTAGGGTGATCGGTTAGACACTAGAGACAAGTACCCTAAATATTTGTCTCAGTGACGTGTATGAGCAGATATGCCTCTGGATTAGAAAACACTTTTCCACCGTGATATAGCCAATTTCTTTTTGTATTCAAATTAATCAATTTTGGGCGATCATTTGACATGCAGTGCAGTATTGTAAATGTTTGACTGACTATAAAATAACGCAGTGAATTAATGATATTAATATCATGAACTAATGTAGAAAACAAATAAATCTGATAAGCAAAATGAGATGATCTGGTTATTGTTATTTTAGAAAAAATTACCGTTGTCATTGTGATGACGATGCCCTGATTTTGCTTTGGTCTGGAGAGTGCAAAAAATTTGTTACACCCGAGTCAAATTTTAATTAAACCCTACACCAATAATAAGATTGTCAAGACACCTGGGGGGTAGGATAATGCAACCCTAACATCAACAGCGAATTCCAAAGCATCAACTTTCGGTGCTCTTCTGTTTCAAAGACTTAATGGTATGAGGGCGATCTTACGCATATCAAAACGGTTTACACACAGACTTGACTAAAGACTAGGTCACTAATATTTAAATCTAAATGACCGTTATTGGAAGTTACACTATTTTGCAGCAGGGTTAATCCACTAACCCGACGGACTTGAGTCACTATTTTTTTCTTAAATTAATCATGATATTACTAAGATCTTTTGAATAACGGTTTAAGAGATGATTTTGTATGTCACTGGGACCGAGACTGCCATAGTAAATGCACGTATCACGTTCACCAAATTACCGTTGGAAAACTCAATGCCAAAATCGAGCAGATCATGTCCTACCCTCTGCTAGACCTGTATCACAAATTGGCATGAATCACTTCTCCTCTAAATTTATACCAGTTTCTGGAAAGTGTAATGCAGAGTATCATCCATGTGAGTTGCCACCACACTCACTGCATACTTTTTAGCCTGCGCACAGCTTAAAGGGACAGGCGGGCGTTTTTTTAGGATGCTTTCTCTCAATTTGCACTTGATCGGTTGTACAGACACCTATTGAGAATGTTTTTTTTTTTTAAAATTTTAATCAAACAATAAAAACCAAAACTAGATTGAACTTGCCTGCTGTCATTATCATTCCCATAAACAACCATACTTTGATTTTCTGTCGTGCATGACAGAAAATTCTATACATCATTTTAATGATTCTTACTTACTAACGACTACACATTTTGCTTATTCACTTCGCGATGGGAACTAATACATTGGTAAGCATTCCAAAAACGGGATTTCGAAAAAATTGTAGTCAAAATCCAATTTAAGTCCCACATAAACAGCCCATATTTATCTAACCCAGGGTCACTGTCCACATGACTTCAATACCTTCTGCAACTAACGTACTACAGTATGTAATGAGTCCATCCCACAATGCCCAGTTTTGGGGGGAAATTTAAGGTCATGTGATCCACAAAAATCCTATCCTATTCTTCGACACATAAAACGAACTTTCACACGAAATTCTAACCCACAAATCCACTAGTACTTAATATGTTTTATCATTAATCAGATGTTTCGTGGTTTGTTAAACTTCTTGAATCCCTCTTTATCCCCAAGTACTAACACCATGTTTAGTACAGTTAGTAGAGGCAGTAGGCACATGCATTGCATTATGGGATTGTTTCCAAACACCCTCTGATTTTGACATATAGCCTTGTCACATTTCAGAGAAGTTATGGGTTACCTTTCACGTCAAGCTTTGACATTTAGGTCCTCTATTTACGATCTCAACATTTAAGGTCCATATTGTCAGCATCTGATTTGCAGTGTATTAACCCTTGTCTACCAAAGGGCTCCACCTTTCTAGATTTTTAACCCTACCAAAACTCCTTTTCTGGTGCCAAGTGATTTTATGTAATTGTTGATTTGATATTTTATTTTATTCTCCTTGCAAAATCAAGCATCCACTGTGATATAGGTAGTGTGCCGGTGATCCTAAAGTGAAGGATGGTGAGTAACAACTCCTTTTGTTGCAATTAAATATCAACATGCCTAGTAAGATGTCAGAATACCACAGACACTTGAATTTTGCTAAGCTACCAAATTTATCGGATCAGGTGTGTTGTAAAATTACTAAACCACAACTCAGGTCTAAAAGAGACTGGATGGAACTTCACAAATCTCATTGTAAGGAAAAAATCTTTCACATTTCTTGTTTTAATTGGCTTAAAATGAGTCAATAACCTTAGAGGAATTTCAGCAATCACTTAAATAATCTTAATTTAATAAATAGTAGTCCTGATCTTGACTGAGATTTATGTCATTATCGTATTAGTGTTCCATGCCTACCATTCAGGTGTACCAACTGTACTGCGTCTTTTTTGTGAACCATGATATGCAGCTTTCTTTAACTGTATTTACGGGTTGGTACATTTGTTACCCCACTTACTGCCTCATCCCGTTTAATTCAGCAGCCTTGATGACTAAAGTATTAAAGTATGCCCTGCACTTTATTCCGTCAAGGCTGCTGATTCAACTGGGAGCAGACCATGTTGGGTCCACAAAATTTTTTACCAACCGAATTTACTGAGATAATTTTTTTTTTTGGTATTGGTAAAGTGATTCCTTTACATTAACCTTACCTGTTTCTCTCGCCTGTTCCTTCAAATCCTCCTATTTTCTTGCGAGGTCCCGAGCGGTAAGACCCATCTCTTCAGGTCTGATTTCACTACACATAGCTGTAAATAACAAAATTCAATGGAAGGATATTATTAAATTACATGGGGTCACCATAATTACACCTTGGATTAGGTCAGGGTTTTCCCACCTTTTTCACCCGCTGGCGAGACCCTAAAACCCATTTCTTGACACTTGGCTTGTAGGCAACCCATTACTCAAATAATTTATTCTCAAAAAAATTTAACCAGTCAAGAAAATTGAAGCGAGACATATAGTGGCAAGCCAAGTTTTCAAGCCAGGGGAAAGAGGCAACACTGGGAAATAAGGTCGCCTATATCTACCGTAAGCTCTGAATCTACTGACGACAGGAAGCAAGGCAATCCTTAAAGGCTTGACTCAGAGATGTCCCGAGAGGCGCCCTCATTTTCAAACAATTTGTGTTTTTTTGCATATACATAATGCTTGTCCAGAAAAGAATCACTGTGTCAATAACTAGCTCAAATCGAAGTCCTTCATATAGAAATCACAACTTTTGTTTAAA
>JAMKCH010073745.1:0-14704 GCA_023653785.1 Ophioderma brevispina | reverse complement strand
TTCCTTGACCTTGTAAACTATGGGTATAGGACACCAGAATCATGAATTTACTACCGTATCAACGGCGAATTGTATGTAATATAATCCATTTTCTTGGAGGCCCATTTTGAAATTAAAAGATGCTGCCCGCACAGTAGGCCAGCATGTTATCAATGGGGTCAATTGAATTGACTTGACCCTAACAACTATGGTGTAGTCATCAGGGAGACCAGATATAGGCAAAAGTAGAAATGGTGGCGGCCATTGAAATTCAAGATGGCATGCAACAACTAAAGGGTCTAGCATTGTTCAATGGTTCATGAAAGACTTGACCCTAAATTGGTTTCTACTCATGAAATATGGTGTCAAATATGGATTTTCTGCACCTACAAAACCTATACAAGAGTATTACACATATCGAGATGAGTCTTTCAAAAATGTGTACCTTTAATTTGAAGCTGATGAAGGACGTCCGGATCAAACCAAGGTTTCGGGCAAGGTTTAACACGATTCGATAACTGCACCGTACAAACGCTCCAACGATTAGAAAGCCACCGGAAAATCGAGCGAAAAGGGATGACCGTCAATGTCGGGACAGGAACAGACGCCGCAGCAAGTCCCGGTGTCCCAGAAGAACCAAACCACCTGGACGACGAAGAACCAGCCGCTGCTGCTGCTACGCCCCAAATCCGAGGGTAGCATCGAAGAAGAAATATGGATTCGACCCCCAAAAACTCTAAAAAACAACGCCAAAAATAATCAGGAATTAAATGCAAACGAAACAAGCAAGAGGAGGCGGAGAATGAATAAAAAGGCGAAGTAAGATTCCCCCCCCCCCAGAAACACAACCAACACCCCCACAAACAACCCCCCCCCCCCCCCCCCCACCAACCCCCCCCCGCCCCCCCCCCCAACCCCCCCCCCCCCCCCCCCCCTGGGAGAAGGATACGCGGTATAACTTAAGAGACATGAGAGATTTCCAGAAGAAGCGCCCCCACATTTTTCTCGAACCTAGGTTTTTACATATTTGGAATGCTTACCAGGGTATTAGATCACACATGCAAGTGAATAAGCGAATACGCGGCCTTTATGTAATAAGATGATGATTTAGTAGTTTCTGTCGTGTGCGACAGGAAATCAAAGCACGGTTTTCTATGGGCAAGTTCAAAACAAGGTTTGCGGTTTTCTTTTGCACCTGTTTGTCCACTCACCTTCCAAACGTTATCGGTAGGTGGTATACAAACCGACAGTTGAAATTTGAGAGAAAATTCACTATCGTAAAAAAATCTCCCCTGTCAATTTAACCCCCGATCTTATAACAACTCTCTACGTTAGCGAAAAGGAAAGCATCCTAAAGGATCTGAACATTCGTCCAAGCCATGACTGTTCAAACACTCCAGACACGCTCATCAAAAACAGTAAAACACGAAGCGCGCTGTCCAACGTAAAAGAGCCACCCACGGCAATACGCAGCAGAGGTTCCTTACAATATACCGTCGCCTACGAGCACACCGCCGAAGAAATCTTCTACTGCGCTCGCAAAAACGCGTCGCACCACCCAACCAACCACCCCACTGGGAAATTTTTTAAGACTCGAGAAATAAAGCGTACAAATGTAAATAGACTAAGTCAATTTCATAATTAATCGTAGAAAATGCTATAGAAACGGCGTAGAGTTTAACTAGATAAAAAATACACATTTTTTACACAATTTTCTTTATATAGTAATATTTTTTGAGCTGCGAAGCAAGCTCCTACAAACCGCCCAGAAACTCTGTTAGTTTGTTCGTCCGTTCTTCGTTACGTGGTAAAGCATAATAATCAAGGTTTATTTTAATCTCAAATCGGGCCTGTAGGCCAAATTGCTAGAGACTTTTACAACTTACTACAACTAGACAAAAAACAATGCACTTGGAGGCAGCAGCTTAAACAGCGCCATATTGCAACATCAAACACACTACACGAAACACACACCGGAGGTAGTGCAAGCTGTCAGGTTCATTTGCCCATTTCAAATGAACCATGGAGGAGAAAGTGGCATTCAGGTTTTCAATCAATATGTATACAAAAGCCAAACCTAAATGAAGTTCCCGAATTAAATCCAGCAAGGTCCACTGAGATTCGATTTTTCGAGACCCTTGCTCCAGAGGGTTAAGCTGACTACCGCTAGACCACGCACTTCCTCAACATTAAAGTCTGACTCAGAGATTTCTGATATATTTTTTAAGATATTAATTTAGAAATAGTCAATAGAACAAAGATAGTCACCAAGAATGCTCAATCCAAAGTTGATATGAATCGGAGTTTTCGTTTTGATGCCGTAAACATTTATGTGGATATAACAGGCCAGAGGAGACATGTGTATTACAAAATTTCCGGATCCGGAATTTTAAAACAAAGCACTGTGATTTTCTATATGAAGGACTTCGATTTGAGCTAGCTATTTCACACAGTGATTAGTCTATGGACAAGCATCAGTACATGCAAAAAACACAATTTTTTGAAAAATTGAGGGCGCCTCATCGGGAAATCTCCGAGTCGGACTTTAAATGATGTATCCATTGATGCTCTGTGTACAGCTGTCCCGGTAATTTATTTCCAATGGACACGAAACATGCTTATTTCGCTGATTACCAATACAAAAAAACTAGGGAGTTGGTGGACGCTGTTTTTCGGACCTACCAAGGTCAAAGTTCATAATTAATCCCGTGGGATAAAAACTCACCCCTCGTAGTAGCATCAAAACCGCCATATTGGAACATTGGTTCTATTTTATTTAGCAACGGTAAACTTTCTGAACAAAAACACATACTGGACGATTGTTCTTGGAGGTCTAAGGCTATTTTATAAGCGAGAGCGCCAGGACGAAAATCGTCGACAAAGTGCTTTGTTCATGTGTGTTATGATTACGTATGCTGAACACTTCGGGACAGTGTTTCTTGACCATCAATGGGAATTCCCGTGTATTGCAACAACTAAACAACTCCCGCTATAGATTATATCTGCAGCTTTTTAAAAAAACAATCCAGCCCTGTTTAAGTTTGGGTTCGGATAAATGAATTTACTGTATGAGAGGTTCTTTAATGAAATATGAAGTATTCGTTTGTATTTAAAAACACACGTCTCAGTACAAGTTAAAGTATGAGTTTTAACGCAAATAAGGTCAGTGTCTTCATGGTGTGCACTGCCTGATCACTGTCACCATACCTAAGTTAGGCAACCTCGGGCCGGTCAGAATTGGATGGTGATGACCAAAAGGGGGCACAGATAGGACAAACTACTTGTAAGTTTGCGACTAAGGCCTAGTCTTTGTGACATGTTTTTGTTTGTCTCTCTTTATATTATTTTACTAGCAACACCCTGCCTGTTTATTTTTGAACGAAAAGAGCAAATTTTTACAGTTTCATTCTTTTCTCTGTACTTGAACAGTATAGTAAGGGGAACTCACGTGCACCCAAGGGGGTGAAGCACTCATTCAAAACCAGTCGTCGTGCTGGGCGCTGGACATTTTGAATATTGCAAGGAATAATTATCAGTTTGGGTGCTTGTAACAGCACCTAAGTTTCAATTCGATAGCAAAGAATCCGCCAAAATATCAGTTGGTGGATGTTGGGTTGATATGGGTGGTTGATTACAGTTGTCCTACCCGATGGCCACAAAGAATGAAATGACACATCAGTCGCATTGATTTAATAAACCAGCAAATGGTAATCTGTTCACCTAAGCGCGCATTGCATTATGAGAAAAAAAAGAGGATCTGAGCACAATGTCCAGGTACACTATTTGTACACCTGGGCAACTCTAACACATACATAATTTGTATCGCTACCGATTAGTGTATATGCAAGCGGCACCCCACGTTGTGGAAGAAGCGGAGGCAGCCAGTGCTAAATCTTCTATTGTTGGTACTCTAGTTTTCTTTGTGGTCTGGCAAAAACATGCGAGACGGTGAATTTCTAAAGGAGACGAACGTTTTGCCTCTCTATCTATATAAACCTCTCTTTGCGTGCACTAACTTCCGTTGTTATAGAATTTCGTTTCATTTGTTTTCCTTTTTTCAAATAAGAGCCTAAACGATCACAACTAGAAACTGAACGCTTATTAATAAAAAAAACTGATTTTAAAAACTTCATAGTAGGTGGTTTAGTCATAATTAAAAATAATTGGTAATTCATATTTAATTGGCAAATGTAAAAAATAGCCTATATAATTGTTAAGTAATTAAACATATATATATATATATATTATATATGATGTACGTTTTGTTCAGCTTCTCATATGAAGATGCGTCAGACAGTTGTCGGTTGGCTTCAGCGAGATATAAATCCTTACGCCATACAACGACCTTTGTCGGCGGGCTTGATGACTATATTGCGATTACATTAAGTGAACGGAGGGCCTGACCTTTCTTCGAAAGAGAGATTGGGGAGTTGCGGTGTACCTCTTGAGATCAACTTTACTGATTTCATTAACACACGTGTCAATGTAGTAGTCAAGGCATTTCGAACTGACAATGGTTTAGGGTCCATTCGGATGGGTCACGTTTGAGAGCTTCAAAGGACTCTGGATCCTTGTAGCTTCCATGGTTTGTACTGTTACTATACAGAAGGCCTTCAGTCGAGACGGCGATTAAAACTCTTGAGTATCGGAGAGAACATGAATTCATCGATTCTTTTCTAACGGGGATGAATTTTAATCCTTGGAGAGAGCACATCGCGCTCAGCATCAGTGATTTGGAGATCCTCTGGATGGTGACAACAAGTTGCCCTCGAGGACATTCGCGACGGTGTCAATGACTCTGGCAATCCTTCAATGATCGTAGCTTACGCTGTTTTCTATCTTGAAGGCAACTATAGTATGTGTATTTAATCATGACAAACCTTTTGATGTAGTAATCCTGCTCACGAGTACAGAGGTTGGAGAGTTCATCTCGGTGGCTTGAAAGTTTCTCATGTTCTCTCTTTACTACGTCGGAAGCACTGTAAGGCTATGCGCATTAAACGGAAGGAACAAGCGGTTGTAGCTTTCCGAATAACTGATATATTCGGAAAGGGCCACCAGTGCTTTCGCCGTGTATGAAAGTACAAGTTGCCCAAATTAGGAAAACATGGACTGCAATGATCTCTCAAAAGTAAACACAGAACATCTCCTCCGTAACAGTCGCAGTCTATGGATGCCATTTTGCCCACGGATTTTGACCAGTCAGAGATTGCTAATAATGCTCTGTAATGCATTAATTAAGATCAAGGACCGAATTGCAGAACGAATGGAGAATTACCAAACACAGGAAGTTAGTTATCGAAGGCATTTTATCAACGGTGACGCCTATGCCGAAAGAGGAAGCAACAAGTACTAATGTCTCATCGGGTTCAAGCACCTCTGTCACAGTAGTTAGAATACAATGTTGCACACTTATTTATATCACATTGAAAAAGGCAAATCCTTAGAATGTAGTCTTTGTCAAGAACCTTCCATCAACCTTGCGTTGGTCTGAGACCAACCGCTAATCCCAAGGTTTGGATTTTGCCCCACCCTGCAAAGAATCCCCACGGACAGTAAAGACTCTTTCACAAGACCGGCAATTGCAAGAGGACACGCGACCCTGCTCCAACGTTGACGAACAAAGATGCATGAAGAGAAGCTACAAGTGTCGCTAAAGAAAGAGTAAAGCACATCATGAGAATAGACTCTACCTCTACATCACCAAACAATGCGACCCGGGCCCCAACCCCTTGCAACACAACGGAATTCCAATCCCAATACCACGTCTGATTGGGGATATAATTCGAGACATCAAAGGGACAAGGCCTAAAAGATACCAAGGTTACATGTGTGCGTGGCGGCGGGGAGTAATGACATAATTAACAAATTGGAGAGCAGTGTATCCGCTTATACCTGCAGGCACTGTCAATCTTACAATGTAGGGACAAACTACTGCACTTCCAACGATAGTTGGAATCTGGTCTTAAAGGTTATAATAGCCTTGTGGACAGCATCAACGCCAATCCTCCACAGAGTCTTGTGTCTACAGTGTGCCCCAAGTTGGACAGAATGTAGCACCAAAAGCTGTGTGGAAAAGTGTCACAGAAATAAGACAAATGGCAAGAGGTAAGACTGTGGCGAATTGGTTGAATACAAGGACAACACCTTTCCTTCTCCGTAATGGCAACCTTGCAAGACCAAGTCTGGATAATAGAGTGCTGCACCCGTTAAACTCAAGGATGCACTCGTCTGATTTACTCAGGAACCTAAATGATGCTCACAATATCATCATGGCCCACGAACCATACGGTCTTGACGTCTACATCAACTGCGCACGTCACGCGCAAAAAACATTTTCCCACACGAGATCCGGTCGCGTCAATCGCTACAGCAGACTCCTGGCAACAAGGCAAGAGACCTATAGCCCCGTCACAACTTTGCTCGTTCAGAAAGATGTGACTATCAAATCACTCAACTCGCGATTGTTACCATAACTCGCCCTGTTGGAATGTTCCTTACTTGCCATGAGCTGGACACAATCGTACATCCAGGTAAGGAGACCTTACCTGTGCCGTGATACCTGTAGACGTAAACGTTCAGCGTCTCTCCATAGGCTCCAACAGCAACGTAAGTCTACCAATATCTTCAATCTCCTAAATGGATAACTTGCCAATGAACTCACAAATGAAAATGATGTTGTGTTGAGAATGTAATATTTCAAGTCGTAACGTCCTACACCTTCATAAGAGAGTGGTCGGAAAAAAGGCCGCCGCAGACGTGGTGGCAAAAGAGTTAAAGCAAAAAAGTGTAATGTTAAATCGCCTTTAATCATTTTAATAGTCAAACCCAAATTTTTACGAAGTTTCGAAATTGCTGAACGATACGACAATCAAATGTTTTGTGCTGAAACTTCTTAAAAGGGGATGAACAATCGTAATTTCCTGGTTTACGTTGGACATGTAAAAACAGCGTAACAAAGTTGGGGTGGTATTGGGGGATATTTTTACTATCGTGTGATGTTAAGGTTCTGAATGATAACGTATTAATTGTAGGTCTGATGACTTGAGAGATTATGGTAAAAGTTTCAGTTGATGATACACCGCCAATGTATGTATCCGTTGCTTATTTCCCGGTAGAGGGCTCAGATAGAACGCACTGATGAGCTTTACAATCAGCTGCTATCGGATCATTTCGTCAGAAAATCTAGAGAAAATTATGATCCCTATATCTTGATCATGGGCGACCTTACTGACCCGTAATTGGGCAAGAAATTGCCAACGGCGAACCATTCTCAAAACTCTAAAGGCGGAGCGTAACTCATTAACTTTAGATACGATACAAACCTGATTATTCTTAAAGACACTATCAGCGATTTGAAAAAAAAATATTGAAATTTGCAGGAATACTTCAAATCGGGGAAAGTGACGGATAAGTTCCTGTAGAATTTCCTGAAAGTTAGCTTTTCCAGCCTTGAAAGTAACAGGAAAGAGAGAAAACGGCAGTGTTTCCAAGATACGATTCTCCTTCAATACGTGTGTATAAGGGCCCGTTCGACACTAAGTAACTCAAAATCTCCGCTCCTGCCTTATAGGTTTCTTCTGTGTAATCATTTTTTCAGGGTATGTTAGGATACCTGTACTTGTACATACCTGCAACAATCTGATTTTTGATGATTGTTTTTTTTCGATTTGGCTGATTTAGCAAATCCCTGATAGTGTTTTAAATGTACCAGACTTTGTTACGTCCAATTTTGACTTGTTAGGGCCAAACAAACGTAGCACCATTGATTACCTAGTTGTGTCACAAATAATCTGTTTAATCACGTCAAGATTTATGTTGATGAGAAGAAGATATTATGGACTAGGTAGTGGACCACAATTCTATTACACCGACTCAATGTCAAAACCATCGAAACATGCTAATAGACAGTATAAAAACGGTTGATTTGGGATATCAAAGACCCAAGGATTTTAAAGCTTATCAAGAGCATATTCGCACTAAACTTGCTACTGGGATGCCAGCACTTTCGAATGTGAGACTCTTTATGGATTCCTGAAAACCTTGTTCTCGAGGCTGCGACTGATGGATTGGGCATCAAGAAGATTAATAGAAAGCATAATGTCTGGTTTGATGCTGAGGTAGATGAGGCTATTAAAATAGGAAAAATGTCTAGCGAGGCTCATAGAATTGGGTCCAATGATGATTATCCAGAACAAAGCATACCGGTGAGACCCTTGTGGCGTTCATATCAAGAAACACGTAAGCCTCTAAAATTTAAGCAAAAGATCACCGAAATGCGTGTCAAAAGATCGGTCGAAATCGCTAACAAAGGTTACACTCTGCCGGACTTTTTGGAAAGTTTCCTGAGGGGTCAACGATTCGTAATAAATGTGATGTTTAATTGTATTAGGGTCCCTGGTTCCGAGGACATTATCTCCGATAGGAAAGTGATGAATACGACAATTATGCATTACTGCAACTTTAGGCAAACAATGACAATGAATTATGACACGGCAACACTACAGACAAGAGAGTATCGTAAATCGCATTATATTGATTAAATAGATATTGTTTCGAAGCGCTTTCCTCTTGCCAAGAACAATTTCACCTGGTATCGGATGGGATCAACAAATGAGCTTTTAGAATGGTGGCGAATGCTTAATCATTCTATCCTTATAGTTTAACCATGAATTATACTCTTGTAGGGTCCCTAAAAAATGGAACGTAGGTATCATAGTACCAATTTTTAAGAAAGGAGATCGTAAAGATCTCAACAATTAACACAGATGGATTTCAATCACATCCTAGTGTCCAAAAATATTTTAATAGAATTGTTGCCATGAGCATCTCTCGTTTTCTTGAAATCAAAAATGTCCTTTCGGAAGTCCATGGAGGGTGTCAATCAGTACCATCGATGTGAAGATCATATCGTTACATGAAATGGTATCGCGCATGTCGCCTAAAAGAAGGTAAAACACACACATGGCTTCCTTGATTTTCAGTAAAAGCTTTTGATTCGTGTGGAGAGATGTGTCTGAGAAAGCTGCATGGAATACGGGAATTAGAGGGTCGATAATTTGGAAAATGATTGCTAAATTATATGTTAAGTTCAGGCCAATTTAATTTGGCTATTATCTATAACTGACTTCTTCGAAGTCGAAGAAAGGAGTCAAACAAGGATTGTTGTTTAATCTCCTGTTTTTTTAATTCTACATTTTCATTAATGACTTTTACTAAATGCTTCTCCCATGATATTGGGGTTCGTATTCCATGATGTTTTGGATGGGAAGCTTAGTTTTGGGCCGACGACGTGGTTTTACTTGCAACACCGAACATGAAATGTCCCAAAATGTTCGACTAGTTAGCTATCAGTTTGTCAAATGATTGGAAACTGATTTTAAATATGGACAAATCTAATGTTTTGTATTGTTGTAAGCGAGTCGACGAAAACAAACGCTTTGAAACTGGGAATCACTTCATCTCTGAGGTTGCAGTTTTACAAATATCTTGTGTCCATCTAGCACGTAATCTTAATGATCACATTCACTTATACCATGTTACAAAAATGGCAATAGGTTAATTGCGTGTGTTTTACATCCTCATTATTGATAACTTTGACCGCTTTAAATCGAGTATCACGGTGATACGCTATGGAGGAAGATAGCCCTTCCTCAAAATAAAATTTCTGTTGCTGTCTAGGTAGTGAATGCAAAAAGGACATCGATAAACTTGAAACCTTACAATTAAAATGGCGCGCTAATTCTAAAAGCGTCCCCGCACACTCGCGCACTGCGCTTTATGGGGAATCTGGGTGGACTGCCATTTCTACTATACAAAACACGGCGCGTGTTCAATATCTAGCACGGGTTATCAACATGGAATATGCACCGATGCCAAAACTTTTGTTTAATTCTATGCTAAACTTAGATTGTGATTCAATGCAGTGCCGCTATCAGTTTTTTAAGTTTGTACTCAAAAAGCTGTTGCTAGTTGCGTATGGAATATATATCGTACGCGGTAAAAAATAGGAACCAACTAAATCCTCACGGCTAGGGCTTCAAAAATGTTAATTACGAGGTATTTTGTGAAAGAATGACGGATGAAGTTTTTTAGTAGCAAAATCATCTCTTAATGACTTCTCGGTACTCAAGACAAACCAGGTTTAGAAAAGTATCTCCTTGACAGTACAACTTTTTATGTGTTTGTCTTAATTTAAGCTAGGGCTAACACCGTCCGTGACCGCTAAAATCAGTAATGGACCCATATTAAAAGTCACGTTCCCACTATGCAACAATAACAGTATTGAAACTTCCAAGCATTTTCTTAGTTATTTGCAATCTCTTAATGGATATAAGGGTCGATTAGTATAGAACCTTGAAATTCCCTTGCTTGCAGCAATAGCACCTATGCCTCGGGAATATTTTTGAAGGCAACCTTGATGTCAAACTTCATCTTACCCTTCGGAAGTCCCACAATGTTCCCGTGTAACCCTCCTGATATTAAACTATTTTTCAGGTTTTTGGACATATTCTGCAAATCATTGCTAACGTGCATGGAAGAGAGATATCGAACTAAGAATCAGTTAGGCGTTATTATACTACTGGATATAGCGCTTTCTATTGACAGGCCCCTTCAATGTACATTTATCATTGTGTATTATAATGTTATTATTGTATCTTTTATATTTTTTTTATATTACTCTAATGTTGCTATATTCCCATTATTTTGGTAATTCCCATATAGCCTTTTGAGAGTAGAGAGTGTGTTGGGTGTGATAGCGATATGGAGAGAGAGAGGGGAAGCGAGAGTCGGGGACGAACAAGTGAAGAGAGCAATATTATAGAAAGGGTGGATTACTCATGCATCAACGACAGATGGAGAGGACTTTAAAAGAGGCACGTTAAATACTTGTACATGTTTTTAATTTAAGAAATTTTTGAAGAAGGTTTTCTGTTACTAATTTTTTTATCTCATTAATCTTTTCACTTTTGTTTTGATTTTTGTATGTTTTTGACGAACGCACAACCGTCGGATGGACGGGTGCCGCTTTTAAAAGCGTATTTTCAAATAAATAAATAAAAGTATATGGAACGCCTGCCTGTATCCTGTGTTCGCCAGCCTCTCGCGTTTGTCGCGTCACGCTCCTTGTTTGTTTTTGCGTGCGCTGAGCGCGAATCCGCCCTTAGCTTTTACACTGTGACAAACATGTTGAGCTTTTATTGAGCTTGTAACCGGTTGTCCTTCCATATCTTCTTCTGGAGTTACTCCAATATATATATCTATATATCATATCTAATTCTATATATATATATAAACGGGAAAAAAAAGAAAAACCCCCCCCCCTTTTCTTCCAGCAGGTGCTCAATTCTTGAAAGCAGAGCGGATAAATTGATGACCTGCTGGAAGGTAGTTGTTACTCGGAGTTTCACGCTTGAGCGAACATCATACAACTATGGCAAGTATATTGCACAATAGAAGAGATAAACCTGGTTTTTTGCGTCGATAAACCTGGTTTTTTCGATCTGAAAAACCTGTTTTTTCGATCGATACCCCAGGTTTATTCGACCCAGAAACCTGGTTTTTTTCGCCGATAAAATTGTTTTTTTACTGATAACCCGTTTTTCAAACGAAAAAAAACCAAGGTTTTTCGAATTCCCGTTTGTCAGTTTTTTGAAAACCAGGTTTCTCGGTCCATAAACCAGGTTTATCAAAAACTGTGACAACGAATTCGAAAACCTGTTTTTCGATTGAAAACAGGTTTATCAAATACAACTATGACAATCGCATTGAAAAACCAAGCTTTATCGGCGAAAAACCTAGTTTTTCGGTCGATAAACCAGGTTATCAAAAACTATGACATCCGATTCGAAAAACATGGTTTTTTCGTGGAACCACCAGGTTATAAAAAAAAAATGACAATCGAATTGAAAACCAAGTTTATCGGCGAAAACCAGTTTTAATCAACAACTATTACAATCAAATTCGAAAAACTGTTTTTTCGACTGAAAACCAGTTAATCAAATAAAACTATGACAAGCGAATTCGAAAACCTGGTTTTTCTTCGATTGAAAACCAGGGGGATTTTTTTTCTCGGTCCACTATGACAAGCGCAATCGTCCTCCATTCCAGGAATTCGCTCTATTCGACTGAGACAACCTTGGAAGAAAAAAGAACTAATGACTTGTGTCACCAAAGAGAAATATGACTTTGTCGTAAACAAAGAAGAATACTGACTGTGTGTCCGACCTGTTCGACGTCACCATGGGCAGCTAAGACGGCGCTGAAGTTTGTGACCTCCTCGGCTTGTATAAATTATATATATATATATATATATATATATAATAAAAGTGACCCACTTTTGCTCAGAATCAGCACCTTGGACGGAATAAAGTGCACGTGATTACTGTACTTTATTCGTAAAGGCTGCTGAATCTGAGCAAACGGGTGCAGAAATGGGTTCAAGACAAGTGGGTCACAAATTACCAAACCTAAAAAACGTACAAAAATGGATTAGATAGAGTGCCCTAAAGACGCAAAAGCCCCCAAACCAAAGTTGCAGTTTTTTGGATTTTTCAAGGTCACTGTGTGTACAAAACCCCGCATATAGTGTGTATTGATTGTTGACCCAAAAGTCAGGCAGCAGATAGCACTAATCCACTACTGCTATAATTTTTTGCCAACTTTGATTTTTCCCTTTCATATTTTCAAGGACATCACAAGGACCGCTTGTAACCTTGTTTGCCGTAATTTCCAGTGTCGTATTTCGTCACCACCTGGGCGCTTTTTCAAAATGCCGCCAAAAGCAAATAAAACTAAAATAACAATATATGAGCGCCTGCGTGTTTCCTGTGTTCGCGCGCCTCTCGCGGTTTGCGCTTTCACTCCTCCTTTGTTTTTTGTTTTTTGCGTGCCTGAATCGCGAAATCCGCCTTAGCTCTTTCCCCTGACAACATGTTGAGCTTTTATATGAAGCTTGTAACTGTTGTCCTCCAATATCTTCTTCTGGCAGTACTACAATATATATTATATATATATATATATAATTATATATAATATATAATAGGCGAGGAGACTTTCGTCATGCCGAGTGCCGCAATGCTTGAAAAGCAAGCGAGATAACTTGATGAACCGCTGGAAGGTGTTGTTACTCGGAGTTTTTCACAGCTTGAGGGATCATCAGACACTATGGCAGTACTATTGCACAATATAAGAGATAAACCTGGTTTTTCGGTCGATAACCCTGGTTTTTCGATCGAAAACCAGGTTTTTCGATCGATAAACCAATGTTTATCGACCCAGAAACCTGGTTTTTTTTTTTTTTTTTTTCGCCGCCTAAACTGGGGTTTTTCAACTGATAAAACCTGGTTTTTCAAACGAAAACCAAGGTTTTTTTTTCGAATTCGATTGTCATTTTTTGAAAACCGGTTTCTCGGTCGAAAAACCTGGTTTTGCAAAAACTGTGACAACGAATTCGAAAAACCGGTTTTTTCGATTGAAAACCAGTTTAATCAAATAAACTATGAACAAGCGAATTGAAAACCAGTTTTACCGGCGAAAAACCAGGTTTTTTCGGTCGATAACCACGGTTTAATCCAAAACTAGACAATCGATTCGAAAAAACCCTGGTTTTTCGATTGAAAACCCAGGTTTATAAAAAAAAACATTACAATCGATTGAAAAACCATTTTTATCGTCGAAAAAACCAGTTTATCAAAAACTATGACAATCAAATTCGAAAAACCTGGTTGTCGATGAAAACCAGGTTTATCACAAAACTATGACAATCGAATTCAAAAACCTGGTTTTTCGATTGAAAAACCAGGTTTCTCTGTCGCCACTCATGACAATCGACATCAGTCCTCCATTCCAGGAAGTCGCTTCTATTCGACGGAACAACCCTTGTAAGAAAAGAGAAATAATGACTTGTGTCACCAAAAGAGAAATCTGACTTGTTCGTACAAAAAGAAATATGACTTGTGTCACGAAAAAAAACCTGTTCGACGTCCATGGGCATCTTACGACGGCACTGAAGTTTGTGACCTCATCGGCTTGTATATATATAGCTATATATATATAATATCTAATAAAAGGGACCCACTTTTGCTCAGAATATCAGCAGCCTTGAACGGAATAAAGTGCACGTGATACTGTAACTTTATTCGTAAAGGCCTGCTGATTCTAAGCAAAACTGGGTGCAGAAAAAGTGGGTGTCAGACAAAGTGTGGGCACAAAATGTACCAAACCTAAAAAACGTACAAAAATGGCTGAGATAGAGCGGCCGAAAGACGCAAAGCCCCAAACCAAAAGTTCATTTTTGGATTTTTCAATGGTCACTGTGTGGTACAACGCAATAATACGTGGTTTATTGATTTACACACATAGTCAGGCGCATGAATGTTCACTAGTCACTACTGCATATTTTGCCAACTTTGATTTTTCACTTTCATATGTTCATGACACTCACAGGAATCGCTTTTAAACTTGTTTGCCGATTTCCAGTGGTCCGTATTTCTTTCCCCTGGGGCGCTTTTGCACAATGGCCGCCAAAATCATAAAAATCGATAAAGCGATTGTTTTAACCACAATACCATAATAGGGTCACGTTTCTGGATAATTTTGGGCAGTGCCCTAGAAATGTTTAAACCAAACAGTGTTGTTCAGGGATGATAGAGTGCTTTTTTTCAAAATGGCCGCCACATTTTTTTTGCCCCCCCCCCCCCTTTAAGTGTCTTAAATTTTTTTG
>JAMKCH010073740.1:0-68662 GCA_023653785.1 Ophioderma brevispina | reverse complement strand
ATATGTCACAATTAGACAAGAAACACTGTAAAAAAGCATTTGATGTAAAGTCCAGTTTGATATTAAAGATCACTTTGGTACCACGTGGTTTGTACAGCCTTTCCATCCCCCCCCTCTGGGGAAAAATGGCAAACAATGCTCAATACTACACACGCAACACAACCCCAACATACAAACACCCACACCACCACACACCACACACTCACAATCACACACACCAACACTCACACTACAGCAATGTACGGGAAGTGTGATTGAAAAATGGATACATACCTTCAGTACTGTACGTAATCCCCGACGATGGCGATTGCGTGCTGATTATTGAAAGCATACTGGATTATCTTGGCAATAGTTTACTCCTGATGATATTGGCAATATGTCAATTGACCATCACCAAAAAACCTCCATCTATTGCTTGTCTTCTCACAGAAGAAGGTAAAGTGGATCTGACCAAAATGTTTAAAAAATGGGTAGAATTACTAAAACTGCTATTGCTGATTTACATTAACATACGGTGGGGCTACCAGGGCTGGAAAAAATGTAAAAATGAAGCCGAATATGATTTCCCGCCGGACAGCTTCCAACGTAAATGAAATTCTTCACCTCCAAATTGATTCCTAAGGGTCCGGGGGATCGGCGTTTAGAAACCAGCTTTTCACACGCAATTTTCGGCAATTCCGCATTTTTTCTTGCACTGATAAATGGGTATTTTCCGTGCCAAAAAAGCGCTGAAAATTCGCTGAATCCACGTAATTACGCACCTAAACTAAAGGGTCCTGGGAGACAACCATATCCAAGTTACAGAAGTGTAAATCAATCAATCAATCGATCATGTTGATCACAAAAAAAGGGTTGCCTTGCCTATAATTCCCTCACAGACCCTCTTTAAAATGATGCGTAAATGAATACAAATATTCCTCAAGCGTGTCAATCATAATTGCATGGCCCGACACTGCCTCGCCAATCGTATATATAGCGCTTTTGTGTTCTTTCCTGGTTCAGTATTTACAATAAAGCAATTGCCTCGTGTCCTCGCCCCCATGTATTAAATGGATCAAACCAAACAACTAAGTGAACATACCTTCCATTCATATGTTAATTGCAAGTAAACAAAAATAAACAACAGTAATTAAGTCAGAATTATTTAAAAAAAATCATTTCAGAAATGACTAACATAGATTTGAAATATAAATAAATCATGTGTTTTTATTGCTAAAATACGTCATTTTAGCTTGAAAAAACTGTACAAAATGGCCGACGGCGAACCCCGACGGCATGGCCCACAGCATGGCCCATGCGCGTGATGATATTTGACACAAAACAAATGATTTAGAACTCAGTCTCAGTTTAGAATCCTAACCGGTATTGCACATTTGTGATCAGAAATTACACGTGGATGACGTGATTACAGGGATGTACTACAGTGGGCGGTGGTGGGCGGCAGAGCCCACCACTCAGTTTCAGAGCCCACCACTCAACACCAATTTTAACTCTAGAGCCCACCACTAAAAGAGCAAAAAAATTAACAATTTTAATCATTTTATGCAAATTTTGACAATTTTAGGCATAACATTATAAAATATGTAAAATTTTCGTCAAACAACACCCACCACTAAAAATGTGCTAGCTACAACCCTGGTGATTACCTGTGGTCATGAGCTGAAAAGTCATGAAAGATCAGTATAGTTGAAAACTTAGACTGGCTTGGGGAATTTCCCGGACCGTTTTTTAATCTTCAGTGTTTTTCCGCGGCTTACAGAAGTTCAGACCAGCCAGCTGGCTGTAGCCTGTACGGAGCTCAGCCGGCGCTCGGATAACTACAAGAAATTGGAACACGAAACGGGACCAGTTTGGGAGGAAGTCATTATGTTTATATTTATTTATTTTCGGACCTTAATTTTGGATAAAAAACGACCCGTACTTCAATTTTATTATCCTTTTCTTGTTATTTTCTTCTCTTTCTCATTTTCTTTTTCTTTCTCCCTCCTCATTTCCCGCAAGGATGCAAGATTTCCCAGGAAGGAGCGTCCCAAATTCCCCACTTTTTCCCGCCATGGGGGGCTACTCATGCGCTGCATGTACTGTAGGATTAGTAGTGTAAGTGGACCTAGTTGAATGAGTAACCCAACCTATTATGACTTGTATGGCCTGCAATATGATACCCATGTGGCCATATGTGTAGGTACTCCAAGGCTACTCTGGAGGTACTTCAAAGGTATTCCTATGAAGAATCTGGATGTGTAGTGAATTTGACATGTGCTTTTGATGGTGTGCTTGGAATTGCCAATTACCCCTTGAACAGCAGAATCATAAAATGCCACCTCTAAATACTAAATACCTAATTATTATTATCATAATTATTAATTAATTAAAGCTAACTCTGCAATATCCTACACAATTTTACAGCGTAGGATTTTGTAGTATTTGGCATGTTCCAGTTGTCATTTGTAGGATTTATCAAAAAAGGTATGTTCTGCATTGTAGGACTTGTAGGGTTTAGCATCCATTTAAAGGTGCGTGTTCCGATCGTCTTTAGGACCCCCCTGATTTACACGGAAGTAGTATCGATTTTGATATCAGATGAAAGGCCGTATTTTTTTCATTGTCCTCCTGAAATTTGAGCCCTTAAATCCATTTCATTCCCAAGATATAAACAAAAAAACGCCATTTAGTGGTTAACCATTAATATTAGCACAGTATTGAATAGGGCTTTGCAACATGCATTATTGCGTCTACCATCAAAACCGCAAGTTTGTTTCCCACGGTACTTGATGGGGTGTATGTGCTAGTGCCAGGCTCTCATATCAAGTAGAGAACACAATACACATAAATCAGAACAAGCACCTTTAACTTCTAACTTCTTAAAGGATTCTGTAGGGATTAACACAATCAACCATATTTTACCTGAGGTTGTGGTGTTCAGCAATTCAGCATGTCGCATATATTTCCTTGATTTAGCAGTTATGCTATATCTAACCGTTTGTAGGGTTCAGCAGCTCGACAAAATGGCAAGAACTTTATAGGATCTTGAAAGGCAGCAATGGCAAGATTTTATAGCATTTATTTGTTGTAGGACTTGGTAGTTGTCATAACTGTGTACATAGGGTCTTACAGGATTCAGATATAATTTAAATATGACCATAATTTTGTACGATTTTATAGGATCAGCACTTATGCCATCTCTAGCATTTTGTTATGTTCAAGGGAACTAATGGTGCACCATAAGGGTTTAGGGTTAACTGAATGGCAGACTGAATTGCTTAAATGATCAAGCAATCAATTGCTCGCTCGCCCGCCCGCCCGCTCGCTCACTCACTCACTCACTCACTGGGATTGATTTAAGCCTTCCATTGGTTAACCTAAATTAGGCTACTTTGATGGCTCTAGATATTAATCACTTAAGTTCTACACGAGATGTGTACCTGTACATGGAATGTGGAATTCTTTTACTCGGGATCGGCTGAACCAAAGAATCGGCACAATTGCAGCTGAGTTCATGTCTCACGTATGGGTTCAAAAGTTATCTAACGACCTGCCTTTCCACCTCAGCTATGATATCCAATAGTCCAATAGTCACGATTTGTATGCTAGAAGGTAGCTAATGATAAAACAAGTGTCTTTCTATTTGGCTCAAAGTGCAAATAGCAGAAATCTAATATACCTAATTGGACTGCATAAGACGTTTTAATCATGTTGGATAGACACTCTAAAATTCAAAGCATGAAGTAGATAACGTTGGCACACCACCTCTCCTCTAATACCCTTAAGTGAAGAGGCTTGCATTACAAATGCTCTCAACACAGCTACAAAAAAATCTACCTTACATAGGAATACATGGATAATTTTAGTTTTCTCAGAAATTAATTTTAGACATGTATTTGCCCTTGAGCACTTCAAATGTGAACAACCTAAATGCATGTTGTGTTTAATAAAGAAAAAGGTCAATTTGTGTAATTCATCTTAGAGTGATATGCAGATGCATGAAGTGGCAGAGTATTGTGATTCCCCTAGGTGAAACAATTTTATAAAGAAGATCATTTTAGGTGAGAGATACAGGCCAATTTAAAGTGCAATGTACAGGGTGTTTGGGATAAAAGGGTGCAGTTTGTGTCATTAAATCTATCATTTAATAAAACACACCATTCCAGTGTACATGGTATGAACTTAAGTCAACAGCTTGCATTTTTACTATCCCAGTTTGGATCGGCAAGAAGGAACCATCTTGAGTGCATCTCTGTTCGCCTAATGTAAGAAAACTAAGGGTAGCACTGTTATTACTTAAACATTTGTACATGAAGTAGGGCTTCGCACCTTATCACAGTTAATAACATTGTCTTTCTCACTCTCTTTTAAGGTGCAACGAGAGATTTTGAGGCACAAAAATATTGTGTCATAAATAGTAATTTATATAGATTAGACACTCAATAGATTTCTTACCTTGTATTTGGCTAAAAAATGTCTTAAAGAGAGAAAAAAGGTGATTTTGATTTGCTTATATTTCAATATAAAACATAGGATGAATTTTGTATTTCCTCCTATACAAAATTAGAAATTTCACAATTTTTGTATCAAAGAAACATTTCTCAGGGGGATATTTTTAATGGAAATCTTTACATCAGGGCAAAAATCAGTACTTTCTATTTTTTTAGGTACACCTGATATGTGAAATCTCTCGTTGCACCTTTAAACAAAATGTCAAAATTAATGTTTTCATGAGAGATCCACCAAAAAATGATTAGTAGCATTGAAGTCCTACCTCATGTAGGAATGTGTTTTTGTGTCATCTGCAAGAATTGCAGAAGGCACATAGAGATCACTCTGGTCGTATGTCCTGTGTATCTGTGTGTGTGTATCTGTGTGTGTCTGTGGTCAAAATGGTAACTCTTAAAGGTCCATGGCCCGATCACTAATAGCCTCGTCCCCAGAAGCCCCAGATTTGGTATCAGAAGAAAGCTACTATTTTTCTCATTTACCCTGTGAAATCTTAAGAGTCGAAGGATAGTTGGTTTGGAAGTTATGAGCGAAAATGTGACCCATTTTGGTCAACCAATATTAATTTTACACAGTACTCATGGGGCTTAAAAAATCACGTTTTTAGCTCTCGCATCAAAACGGGTTGAAATATCGACACGAAACTTTACAGATGCGGTTTGGAGTGAAGGCCAATCTATCAAGATGAAACTTCATATCCATAAATTGGGCCATCTCCCTTTAATATATTGGTAGACGTTTCATATAGAAGTCCCATAGATGCAAATGAGGTATTGCCATTCATTCCGTCAAGTGCTACTGCACAACGTCATACAGCGCATGACGGAATCAATTGTAATACCTTGTTTGCATTCATGGGACCTCTATGTGAAACGTCTACCAATATATTGCATGCCGCATGAGTTCCATAAGGGCTACGATGATGTAACTTGGTGGAAAGGAGGGGGTGGGTGGGGTGACATGTTGGTGACCTCATGTGACCTTGGTGAACTCATGTGACCTTTGGCTGGTCAAAATGTTACCATTAATATATTGCATGCCGTGTGAGTTCCGTAAGGACTACGATGATGTAACTTGGTGGAAAGGAGGGGGCGGGGTGGGGTGACATGTTGGTGACCTCTTGTGACCTTCGTGACCTCATGTGACCTTTGGCCCCATTCACAAACCGCGACAGCGGACGACACTCACAGTCCGGGACCGAGATGTATTTTTTTTATTTGTATTAAAATGCACTCAAACCCAATCTATCAAACCTATTAAAACACATTTCAATCAGTATAGTTCACTCATACAATTCAACCAACCATCTAATGTGTCATTGCTTCTTGAGTATTGTCATATGACAAATGTTGTAACAGAGCAGTATAGTTGTGAAGTCTTACATATAGTAGTGAAATAACTCTTGATTAAATCCACTGGGTTTACACAGAAATGAACGAGTACTGTATTATAGTAAAATGTTGCCCAGGGAATAAGGAAAATTGCACACTTCATGATTGCTAGCATGTAATCAATAACAATTTCTCAAAGTGAAGATTAATTTACACTCACTTTTAAAGTATTTAATCAATAGTTACCATCATTTTCTGAGACACCCTTTGTACCAAGATGTGCCGTGCATTTTTGTGTTATTGTACCTTGTAGTTAAAGGAGGGTGAACATTTAATGAAACCGCTCGAAGTCGGGAAACGAACAGCGATTGCTTGTAGAATCTCTTGAGACAAAAAAATAGAGCATTTTAGGCAAATAAATAGTCTGGAAGAAACCGGAAATGAAACTTTGAGCTTGTACTGCAATTTCTAGGTAGCCTTTACTGCAATGAGGTTAGTCCTCCTGTGGCCAACTGATTGTGTTTTTAAAGATTGGAGAGCGTTTCTGAAAAATAATTTTTCTTTGGCTGTTATGTGCTGGAAATGTTGTACTTGGTTGAATTTGTTCAAGAGGAATACGAAAAAAATTAATGTTTCATAGCATGATGTGTCCATTTTATCCTAGTACTGCCCAGTTTGAATTTTTGTGTCGCCTACAAGAATTGCAGGAGGTGACACATACCAGTCCTCAATTCTGTCTGACCTTGTGGCTGTGTTTTCAAAGGTTAAAGTAATGAAGAAAGTTTCTCATTTGAGAAGTAAAAGTCCAATTGCTACAAAATTTGGGTAGATGCCCTTTGGGAACCTTTGTATGATAATGTAGTCAAGGGTCACATACCAAAGTCAAAGGTCATATGAGGTCAGGTTATAAAATGGACTGAAAATATCAGATTGGCCTCATTCGAGAAGTAAATGTCCAATTGCTACAGAATTGGATCATACATGCCCCTTGGTCACTTACAATGGTCACAGGTCATCTGAGGTCAAATTATAAAATAGGAGTGGAGGAAAGGTGGAGAAAAGCAGGCGACACTTGTGGTTCGAGAACCACTTGTTTTCAAAACTGCCACATTCCTGGAAGCAGCTTTCGGCTCAAAGGTTATACCATATAATTTTCACATTTTTTATATGCACATTGTTATTTTAATCATTTTGCTCTTAAAAATGTGTTTCTTTTATGATAGGCCTGTATCGTGTAGCTGCAATGCATGCCATGGCCTTTTTTAATTCATAATGGTTTTTGCGTGATGTACCAACTTTGAAAATGACCGGTTTTCCCCAAAAATTAATGAATTTCTATGAAATTTAGGTGTAAAATTTAGATAATTTTAATATTGCTCAATAAGATTGATATACAAAGGAAGGTTGAATTGAATGCAAAAATTGGCAATATCTCCAAATCACTATTAGCCAACAAAACAACTCATTGGTTCCTGAAATATGGTTAATTTTAATATTGCTCAAATAATGATATACAAAGGAAGATAAACATCAAAATTGGCAATATCTCAAATTCAATATTAAAAAAAAAAAAAAAAAAAAAAAAAAAAAACTATTAGCTTGACCAATCCACAGTAGAGATTAACCGATTTTTGTATCATACATCAGATCGGATTATGTCAAAATCTGGATCATCTCCAGCTAGACCACTATGTGGGAGTCTTAAAAAACAATCCAACCATACCAGTCTCTTCATTAAAAATAGAGGGGATGTGAAGCCTTTCCCATAATGCACCAGTTTGGCCTTTCATTTTCTATAACAACAGGCAATTACAGTGTAAAAATATGACTAAATCTGTACACAAAAGTGGCAGTCTAACCCATGGATCTTTAAAGCAGTCGAGCGCTAAGAATATAAACTATTCGTATGCTTTTTATAAGGACCCCATTCTCGAATATGCATTAAGATTTCCCTATGCTTGATTACGTAGTACAGGGTACATCACTAGTATTTTGTTTTGCACACATTTCCTATGGTGTTCCATGCATTGGCAGCTCCAGGTTCCAATGGCCCTCTGCATGATGGGAAGGGTTTCCGGGCTCCTGTTATGAAGTGTGGTATAATTGCTTTAAACCATAGAGCTGGAATATTAAACCAAGAGAGAAAAGCGCGTGTATTATGTAATAGCCCAACCCGTTACCGGTTTCTCTCACAACACAGCACCCGTTGTTTGCTGCGTAAGCAGCCGCGTGTCGTCACTGTTGAGGCGAGAAAGCACACGCATATAAAAATCTGTGCGTCACGCGATATGTTACCAGTGTTGCATTTCCCAGTGTTCCATTGTCTGATCGGCCGATTTTTCTGCAATAATTATGCGAAAAAACCATCGATTGAAGAAACTATGCTTCTAAAAAAGATTCCTGCATCCCTAATGCACAAAAGTCTCCCGATGACCCCTGTTAATTTTGCTTAGGAAAAGAGATATTTGAGTCCGTGAGATAGCATGTGGCATCAGTTGTTGTTGTTGTTTTCACTCACTAAGTGTGACGAACGTAAATACTCGCGTGTCTCATAAATATGCATAAGGACTTTCCAAATACGACGATACGTAACCAAATATGGTGGTGCCCAAAACTATGTTAATGAAGTGCGTATGCCATTATAATACTTTTGGGCACCTAGATTTTGGTTACGCCGTTTCGGGAGAATCTTCAGGCTGGGTTATATTTACGTCATTGTTTAAAACTGAATACCTGTTCACTGAGATTCTTTCTACTGCCAGTGACGGTATGTCAATAACTCCAAAATCAATATTTGCAACATGTGACACAGGATTGCTTGATTGTTTCATGTTCCATGTTTCAAAAACCCACTGTGGGTTTAGAGAGAAATTGAGCAAAACCACAGCAGCATTTATCAATATGCTTTGAACCCTCCGGGAGCATCCATGTCACAATGTGGTTTATCATGTGGACATGTGATGCCTGGAAGACGTGGGTCTGCCAAACCAGAGTAGAGTGACTACAACTGGGTGAAATATTGGATATGACATTAAAGCCAAATCTGGCTTCTTTGAAAAAGCTATGCATCAATAACTTTCCACCATTTAACATTGTCACTGACATTTATTATCAAACATCTATACCAATAGATATATAGCACTATTTAAATATATGATGAGTGCACTGTATTTAGTGGTTTGGATCTTCATTAGTGATACCGATAATGGGCAACAGTAAAGCACAGTGCACTATAACTAGCATGCTGGTATCATATGCCTCCGGGGGTGTTTGTGCTACTTAATGAAACATCCAATCATTTAACATCAGAAGTCTATTTTGGTCTAATAACATTACAGGCATGGTGCAGAATAGCTACTATGCAAAATTGAACCAGAACCAAGATTGCGGCATTTTAGTTAAATTGCTAGATAGGAATTCAAACTTTCATGTGAACTTGAAGTAGGGCAAGCTATGTGAATGATTAGAATGAAGAGAAATTGTGTTTTCAGAGCAAGAGGTCATGTTATAGATTCAGACCTTCAATATAAGGTCGGCCTTCTTAGATTTTTGGACTCTTGGATTTGTTTCACCATTCCAGGCATTTACCATTCAGAAGAGCGTTTAAAAGGAATGTTTTGTTACCACTTATCAAAGTGCTGTGCTAGTGAAACCTTAGTAACATAATATTATATTGTGTTAGTCTTTTTTGTCAAAAAGAATGGGAACTCTATATGGCATAATGGATTACCTGTGGAGTATTCAGTCACGGCAATAGCTGTATTAGAGGAGACCTATTCAATCTTCTAGGGATCTCTAATTCAAAAAAAACTGTACATTTTACTATGCTTTAGATGTGAAATTTTGTCATTATGAGAGAGATTTTGTGAAATCTCCAAAATGAATGTGAAAGGTAAAGAATAGGGCTCTCCATATCAATTATATATTCAAAATAACTCAATCATTTATACCTGGGATGTTGCATAGTCATTTAGGGGTCCATTTATTATTAAGGTGGTTTAATGTGTATCTTGGGTCGACTTTTTAGGGAACTAAAGCCAGATAAGATGCATTCCCATTAGGCAGGACTTCGGTGCTTCTAATGATTGTTTTTTGTGTGGAGTCCTCATGGAGAACTACCAAACTGGCAGCTTTATCAAATCTTGGTATGGGGGAAATTAAAGTGCATTTTGGGATCCACAGGCCCATCCGACGACTTACCTCAAGAAAATGAGATTTTTTGTATCATCTGAACCCTAGGCTAAGTCTATGATGTGCTATTATGTGTACTTAAAGGTGCAACAAGAGATTTTTGAGGCCCCCACCCAAATATATTGTGTCATAATTAAATAATTTCATATAGATTAGACACTCAATAGATTTCTTACCTTGTATTGGCTACAGAAAGCCTTAAACAGAGAAAAAAAGGTTATTTTGATTTGTTATTAGTTCAATAAAAGCATAGGCTGAATTTGTATTTTGCTCTATACGAAATAGAAAATTTTACATTTTTGTACCAAGACACATTTCTCAGCCTAATCCTTTCAGATGGGGTTATGTTTTATGGAAAACTTTACATAGGGCAAACAAAATAGTAATTTAATTTTTAGGGACACCTGATATGGACATCGTCTTGTTGCACCTTTTAATCGACGTATGCAAATTCAGTTGTCTCGGCAAGAAATTTGCAATTTGTCTTTTCTGTTTGTTAAAAGAAATTAAAGTACAGTGGTCTTATAGCGACATTGTGATACAAACATTTTGCTCATACTACCAAAATGCAAAAGATCCAGAATAAACTAAAATTTTGGGGAATAGCTTTTCTCAAGGATATTAGTAAAAACATAACAAAATAGAAAAACACATAAAAAAAATAAAAAAAATACCCCTTTAATCTTTTTTGAATATGAAAAGTTCAAAAATTTAATAAATTCACATCAGAGGTAATCAAATCTGTATTAGCCTAATGTCTTTCATCCTGTCAAATATAAAGTAAATAAATTATGTGGAAAAAAGTGACAAGATATCATAAAATCGATATGATAGAGTGTTTATGATACCCTTCAAATATCAATACATGCTTATTCAGCTTGACTTGAGTGACCTTTGCTTGCCAGGATCTTGTTCCAGGAGTGGATCAATGAGGCAAGCTGCTCTGTTTATTGATTTGTGTTATCTCCGGTGTTTAACCCGTTTTTTTTTTTTTTTTTTTTTAGAGTCCCTCATGGAAAAAAAATATGGGTATTTGGGGGAAATCAAAGGAGCATTTTGTGGTCCACAGCCTCCGACTTACCTCAAGAAAGTTGAGATTTTTGTATCATCTGAACCCTTAGGCTAAGTCTAGTATGTGTACTTAAAGGTGCAACAAGAGATTTTGAGGCACCCAAATTTTGTGTCATAATAATAATTTCATATAAGAGAAAAAAGGTTATTTTGATTTGCTTATATTTCATATAAGAGGGCATATAGAGGGCACATGTGGTGCAGTGGATCAGCGTTCGCCTCATAAGCATAAGGTTGTGGGTTCGAGCCCCGCTGTCGCCAATGTGTTGTGCACTTGGGCAAGGCACTTTACCTCGCTTGCCTCTCTCCACCCAGGAGTATAAATGGGTACCAGCATATGCTGGGAATGCAAAACAGACTCGCTGTGCGGGAGGAGTGGCGAACCCCCCACAGCAACATTATATGAGGGAGTCTGGCCCAAACGCCAATGACAGAGAGATGGGCACTCCGCCTGCGGGCGCACCATTTGCATTTTTTTATATTTCAATATAAAGCATAGGCTGAATTTCGTATTTGCTCCTATATGAAATTAGAAATTTTAAAATTTTTGTACCAAAGAAACATTTCTCAGCCTAATCCTTTCAGATGGGGACATTTTTGATGGAAAGTTTTATATCAGGGCAAAAATCAGTACTTTCAATTTTTTAGGGACTGTCGCCCCCGGACACCTGATATGTGAAATCTCTTGTTGCACCTTCAATCTGACATGCAAATTCAGTTGTCTCTGCAAGAAATTTGCAATTTTGTATTTTCTGTCTGTAAACGAACAGAAATTACAGTACATTGGTCTGTGGGACACTGTGATACAAACATTTACTCATAACACCAAACCGCAGGATCAGAATCAACTGAAATTTTGGGAATAAGCTTTTCTCAAGGATATCTAGTAAAACATAATCAAAATAGAAGGTGCTAGAATCATGAAAAACCCCTTTAATTTCTTTTGAATATGAAAAGTTCAAAAATATAATAAATTCACATCAGTGGTAATCAAATCTCTATTAGCCTAATGTCTTTCATCCTGTCAAATATAAAGTAAATAAATTATGTGAAAAAAGTGACAAGATATCTTAAAATCGATATGATAGAGTGTTTATGATACCCTTCAAATATCAATACATGCTTATTCAGCTTGACTTGAATGACCTTTGCTTGCCAGGATCTTGTTCCAGGAGTGGATCAATGAGGCAAGCTGCTCTGTTTATTGATTTGTGTTATCTCCGGTGTTTAACCCGTAATCAATACAGTTTTGCTGATTGCCGTGGGTCAGATTCTCGTTTGTGGTGTTGTCAACATTACGCTTAAAGGTGCATGTTAAGTGTTTGTGGGCTTCAATGGAAGTGTTTTGTCAACAATAAGTCTTGTAATATCACTGCCCTCATTTAGCAAAAGGGTGTATTCTGCTAAGGCCATGCATTGGTTTAATCTGTGAATCCCAACATGGAATCCAAGGGGTCGAAAATGCTGAAATTATAAAGATCATTAAAATTTTGTATTGTAAACATGTAGACTGCACAATTATCATGATAAAATGAAAAATTGGAAAAAGCCATACCATCATATATCTTGTCATATTTTGGCAAACAGTACTAAGTTGCAGTAGGCTAGTCTTGGATAAGTGCACTCCAACGCATATGAAAAACAGGGTTAAACCGGTTTGTGAGGCTCTGCTTGAGCAATAAACAATAATGGTATAGGTGTCAGCAAAGACAAAAAGGCAGAGCTGCTTACATTGTATGGCCAGGGTATGATGACTATGTTGATGGATTGCTTGATTGTATATTTTCACAAATGAGTGGATGCTTTGTTCATTTTAAATATAATGATCAAGATTCCAGTTTGTTTGCATGCACAATGCAGCTAAAATATGATGCACTACAGACTGGAATTGGATAATATTGTGACTTGCATGAGCCCGACTGTTGAATTTGCTACCTATGTAATAAAATTCCAGGTGGGTACCTGAAAATATTGAAAGTCCCAGCCTTATATATTAGTTTTATTTTTTTAAAGCTTCAAGTGGAAAATAGAGATTTCGCAGTAGAGTTTTGCCCATTCAGTTATTATTAAATTGCTTTTGGTGAGTGTTTAGAATGTTACCATAGAATCAATGCAAAACACTTAACTCTCTGTACAAAACACAGACTCTTGTGGTCAGCGTGGATTTCTTTGGTGGGCTTTAACTTAGCTTGTTATGAACAAAATCTCATTCCTACCACTAAAATGGCTCAGCGGGGGCTCAGCAGCCTATGATGGACCATGGGTAGACATGATGTTTACCACTACTTGGCCAAAATTGATGTTGGGAACCCTGTCTTTGTGTATTAAACTCATTTTGTGTGTTCTTTAAATAAAACCCAAGTTAAAGTGACAGGAGGAGATTTTTTGAGGATTCAAATTTCTCTCAAATTGCACTGGATTGGTCGTAGACCACCTACCGAGAATGTTTCGTAAATTTATTGGACAAACAAGTACAAAAGAAAACCCCAAAAGCTTGTTTTGAACTTGCCTGCTATCGTAATCGTCCCAAAAGAAAACCATGCTTTACTAAATCATCATCTTGTTACATTAAAATGGTGTATTCAGCTTATTCATTTCAGGTGTGATCTAATACATTGGTAAGCATTCCAAATATGCAAAAAAACAGAGTTTGAAAAAAATTGGGGGCGCTTCTTTCTGGAAATGTCGTCATGTGTCTTTAAACCAGGTATTGTCAAACTGCAAAGTAATTACTTATTACTATCTACTGAAGATAGCATTACATTGATTGTCCCATTGTGGTTGAGTGAAAGCAATTCAGTAAACCACAAGATTGTATCAGTTCAAGATTTGTTTGTGACAAGTTCTAACCCTTCTTCCTACCCCTCCCCTTTCATCCTCCTCATTCTCTCCCCTATTTTTTTACATTCCCATCCTTCATCCTCTGTCCTTTTCTTCCTGCCACCTCTTCATTCTCAAGCTTACATTACCATTCAAATTCTTACTTAATTTTAGCAAGTTTGAGCATGCCTGGCTGGATAAAAACAAGTACATAGACAGTCACAAGACTTTATTTTTTGTTCAGATGCATGAAGCATTTTAGAATGATCTTCAGCACAATAGGTTGAAGAATTCCACAAATTTGGTACTAGACTTTGATAACATTAATGTTTAACTTCATTAACCTTATAACCTTTGACATACATTTATAGCTTAAAGGGGTTTTCCTCATTCAAAATAGGTGATAACTGCACGTGAGAGTAGCATGCTGACATGTGCAGATGAATAGCTAGTATCTTATTAACGGGGCCTGTGAGGAATGAATCAGCACCGGTGAATCATTGTATCACCTATCCCATTACAGGAGGGCAGGGTTGAATCTTTACCACTTTTATCCAGGGTTCTGTTTGGTTTGCTCTTATGAGAAGTGATTATCCAGCAGGTTGTTATCTAAACTATCATATTACTAAAAGTTTAAACAACTGTATTTCCATGTCACAAGATCCGCAATGGACACAATATTTGATTCTTTTGTAGTTTGTGAATGGTTTGCCTGTACCAATTTGGACTTAAGTAGTATTAACCAAACCAGGTTTGGCACCTAAACCTTTTGAGGTATTGATTAGTGTGATAATTTGTTATGTAAATTTGCCTGTTTTAAAATATTTAAAAATGCTACATTTTATAAGTGCAATGGCATTGCATTGTCTAATTAGATGGGACGGAAGGGAGATTTAAAGGTTTAAAAGTTATCCTGTTTGTTATCTCTGATTCATACTTAATGCAAGGCTTTGCGAGGATTACCTATGGGGGATCAAACATATGAAAAGGATTATGGGATGGAAATTTAAACTTGATGTTGAAGTCCACAAGTCTTCTGGGTGATTGTGTCTCATAGTTTCCTTTATTCTTTTGTCATTGGTCAATATGCACATTTGACTGCATTGAACAAAATATCTATTTGGGAAATGGAGGGGAAAAATCCTCTTTTGTCTCATAATGTCAATTTGGTTAGGGGCAATTTAAATTCTAGACATTTGTGCAGCAAATCCTGGTGAATCATGAAGGATCGGCCCAGAGGCATTGTATTAGTTTGATGTTTTCACATTTCCTGTAATTCTAATTTAAGATGTTGTTACTTAAGACAATTTTTTATTACCATGCTGTACCATTCTTATCCAATGCCATTTGTAAATTAACTCTACATTTAATGGTGGTCATACATGGTCTTAACATAGCTCATTCAAGCCTTGTTTGATAATTGACAGAGGTGTAATTAATACAGAAATATTAATAACACTCTGATGAGTCACGCGCTATTAGCAAAGGGACTACCTTAGCGGGTCCCTATAAAATTTACATCAAGCTGTGGGACATACAGTCACTAAAGATACAGCATGGTAAATCATTGCAAATAGCATTTCTTATTCCACACACATTGGGAAACAAATGAACTCTCCTGTCCTTTCCATAATTCATAGTCTTACTATAAACTCATAAATTTTCTGCTTAGCTTGGTAAAAATATTGCTTCACCTTTATTGACTTGCTGCAGTACCTTTGTGGCAAATTGTGCGCTCAGCTCGTTGGTGAGTCTGTTGGGTCGGGTGGACGTTACTAGATGAATCATACCTGTATTTACTTAGATCCCCTTTCAGCTATCTGGCTTTGGTATTCGATGAGCACGGCTGTCTGCAGTCAGCCGCTGATAAATTAAATCCACATCCAGTAGTAGCTCTGTTACCAATAGCAGCAGTAGCATGCTGGATTTGGTGTCAGATTGTTGAGGAGCAACCTTTTTTTGGGACTGCTTGTATATGACCCTGTAAAAATGGCATATATTTACAGATATTTCACTGTTAATTTAAATGCCTGTCATGGGATGTACATGTATTTGTTGCAAAGCCAGTGATTGTGTTGTAGCAGTTTGAGCCTGGATTAGCAGCATTTTGAGGTCAACTCCAGTCTCCCAGATCAGCAAGAGTTTGGGGTCATGTACCTGACTTGTCAGTGAAGCATGCAACAAACCTGGGATTGTAGCAATTGTCAACCAGCTAGCTCGCTGCCATTCAACTCTGCTACCTGTCGTAATGTACCCTAGCACTGGATTTTGTATTGTTATGGCAGTGCAAATATGCCTCTGACGTGGAATGACTGTGGGACCATAAGTTGGAGTGTAACACCAAGGAATACAACATTGACAACACCAGTGCAATCTCCCAGACAGGGGAAGGTTGGGCTGGTTAAATTGTTCCTGCGACAAACTCAACCTTTCTATTACCTGGAGTGTGCAAGTGATTTCAATAAGACACGTATGTATGGAGTGGGTGACAAGTCAACCATGTATTATGTCATTGTGAATGTATTGCTTTGGGCTGGGGAGAAGGACAAGGTTGTGTGTCTGTGATAAAGTTGTACTTGTGCTACAGACTAGCATGGATTTTCAGAATCGAAAAGATTGTGATCGTTTAGAGATTCCCTAAGTTGATTATAGTTCACACAAACTTGTTTATTTTATTTATTTTTACAGTTGATGTCAACTTGTCAATTAAAAGTGAAAGTCACAACTGTTATCTTGTGAAAATTGTGGATGGCGTCACTTTGTGCTTAGGCAAATGGCGTGGGTGTGTATTGTATGTATGTGTGTGGATGACGCCTAATGATGGTTGTGGCAACTGTGAAGACTTGTGCTGTTATGAATAGACCCAATCTTGTTTTGTTTTTTTTTACGCACAGTGTAAAAGCTTACTCGGATATATTTGATTTTCCTATATTTATCAATCCTTGGTCCAGCAATGAGAAGGTAGACATTGTCTATATTGTTTTATTTGTTTTACACATCATTAACACATTACATAGAGCATAATTTAATAACACTTTAACTTAGATATAAGTAAATGTAAATACTTAGATGACATCAAAAAAATCAATTGTAATTAAAAAAATGAAGACTACCATGTTTGAGTAAAAAATGGAGAGAATTATAAAGAACAGACCCGTTTCTTTATAAAAGAAAATAAGTGTGTGTGTGTGTGTGTGTGTGGGTGGGTTTGTGGGTGGGCGGGTGGGGGAGGGTGGGTGTGTTTGTGTGTGTGTGTGATACAAAGTTTCTTTTGAAAAGTAATGTCAAAATACACTAAATATCACAGTTTATGAATTTAGTGAGCAAATTTCAGTCAGAATTTCAACTTCACTGCTTTTATTTTGGTACTCAAGTTTGTTTCTGTATTGGTAATTTTCACAAACATTATACCTAAACAAATTACCCTTCTCTTATTTAATCCATTGGAACTTCCTTTTCAAGTAGAAACAAAAGCAGTTTCAACACTTGAAAGTCACCAGGAAAATGGCCAAAATGTAATATCTTTTCATTTAATTTTCTGTTTCTCTTGATGCAGATCAATTAGAGAGATGGAATCAAAAGTATTAAAGGTGCTTGTTCCGATTTATGTGTATCGTGTTCTCTACTTGATATGAGAGCCTGGCACTTGCACATACACCCAGTCAAGTACCGTGGGAAACAAACTTGCGGTTTTGATGGTAGGCGCAATAATGCATGTTGCAAAGCCCCAATTCAATAATGTGCTAATATTGATGGTTAACCACTAAAACGTCAGTTTTTTGTGTATATCTTGGGAATGAAATGGATTTGAGGGCTCAAATTTCAGGACAACAATGAGAAAAATACAGCCTTTCATCTGATATCAAAATCGATACTACTTCCGGGTAAATCAGGGGGGTCCCAAAGACGATCGGAACACGCACCTTTAATGCCAAATATTTTCATTTAATTAAAAACACTGAAACACAGAAGTGTATGTATTTATTTTTGTTTACAAATGTAATATTTTAGACATAGGTGAACTTGGACTGAATGGAATAAAACCCCACTCTGAAAATAGTGCCTCATATTGAAACTCCTACACTCGCATTGTTTGCACATGTGCGTATCACATCACAATAGAATGAGCATTAATTGATAAAGCCTTATTATGTATGCAAGATTTAGTTACTGTGAAAATGTCACAAGTTGAAGTACTTATTCTTAGCTATGTGGTTTAAAGTGAAAAAGAAATGAAATGTCATTATTACCAGTTGTGTGTATAAATTCACAGACTGAGCCATACACAGAACTATATTCCTCAACTGCTGTGGTCCCAAAGATAAAATGTAAATATTTAGTTGGTACTGTAGTTTATCAACTACATGGAATCTATCTATACCAGGGCCTTTTAAAGTAGCAGACTACTGTATACCTTCACCTCGTGAACACTACCCTGCCTTTAATACAGCATTTCTTATAGGCTAGTTACATCATATATTCATTTCAATAACTAGTTGGAATGAAGCTTCCAAATATTTAAGCACAAGCTCTTGCAACCCTACTACTATTTTACAAAGTTGCTGATTGGCTCACCTAATTGTGTCCTATCAGCATTTAGTACTCAAGGGGTTAAAGACACTACAGTGGATGGAGGTGACTTCGGAATACACAAGGTGCGTACTTTAACCCATAGTATTTTGCATGGTTGTTGAACGCTCTGTAGTTTCACCTAAGGTACACATGTGATGTGGTACTTAATTTATATATGCATTCTTAAAGATGCAAATACAAAATTCAGTCTGCCTTATTTCTGTAGCCAAATATAAGGTTAAAAACTCTATTTGAGTATCTAATCTATATGAAATCACGACATATGAGGCAACTTATGGACGTACGAAATCTCTTGGTGCACCTTTAAAAATAATTGCACCAAATTGTACCAGGAGAATTGTACCCCATTTGTCAACCATGTTCCCTCCTCACACAAGTGTGGTGCACTGAAAAGATAGAATGCAGTGTCACAGTTTAATTTGCAAATGGGCATAACCAGCAAACAGTTTCTCTATAGAGATCATGTGTCTACTTCATATTGCTAATGAAGTACAACTGATTTTTCCAAATAAGAAAAAAAAAGAAAAGCAATGCAAATGGCTAACTTAGAAACCTTTTGTAGGCTATAACTGGGAAGTCATTTAAAAAAGAGGTTTATGTTTCCAAAACTTGTAAACTTATTTTGACAACAACAACTACAGACTTTCAAACAACATCTTGCATATCTGCACTTTGCTGCCTGATCTCGTACTAGCTGTACCTCCCGAAATATCCCTTCTCAAAACTGACCAGGAAGGCTTCACCAGCAAACACATCAGCTCAGTTGCTACTATTACCAGATTAAACAAGCCCTAGTTCTAGGACTAGTTAAAAAAATAGCACTATTTTCAACAGAAAATGCCAAAACAACAAAATTTAATTTGTGCATTCAGATAAGTTATGCTGGCAAATGTAAAAACAATAGCAAACAAAAGAATTTTGTTCTTAAAAATCATAGGTTTACCAATAAACGTGCTAGTGAATTCGACATTTGAAACTTAAGATTCTAGCAAGCGTAACTGTAAGTCAATTCCATAATTAATGACCTTGGCCTTAGTGGATCAATCCAATCGGTTCGCATGAAACTACTATCTCAAGGAAGAATCCAAGTTCCATAGACATTGGCTTGCTATAGCCAGTGACAGCAGACTGTGAATCTAGAGCATATGTACCATAGGACAATCAATATTTTTCAGACAACTTTGCGATCACTCTTTGCATTTGCTCATAACATTTGTGTTCTCCTGATTTATCCAGTTTCTTTATCTAAAATGTTGGGTTCCTTTTCCTTAATTTTATCTTTTTTGGGGAGGGGGGAGGAGTTGTCTTTTTCTGGAAGAAATTGGTTGGTCACTTATTAGAACAGAAAGTTTACTTACGTGAATTGTTGTGGCCATGAGTCGAAAACCCGGCTCAAATGGGACATTTCGTGACATTTTAAATCATATTTTGTTTGAATATGCTCCACCCATACTACGCATCCAAACCAATCACAGTCTGTGCCGCAGTGATTGACAAGCCTTGACATGCGCGCAATTGGTCGGCTAATTCTGTCCTTGACTATAAACATATTATCTGGGAAAATATAGAATAGAATCACCAATGCAAAAATATCAAATGCTTTAAAAGCAGAGTTTGTTCACAAGGATGTGTGTGTACCTGTAAATTAAAGGAGATTTAAGGTATTTTGAAAAAAGGATGGCCTGTAAACTCTGCAAGATTTGGGTCTCCCTTTAACACATTGCTATCATATTGTTTAGGTCATAAGGTCAACCAAACTGCATACACATCATATGCTCTGCTGCTTGTCCCATTTGCCAGTGAGCTGTGAGATCCCGGTGCTACCGAGAGTTTACTTAAAGCTAGGAGGTAGTGCAAATTTGCAGAGCAACTGAAATATTCATTCCAATTTCCAATTCATTTGAACTTGGTGGTGTAATCTTCCTCAAAAGCTAAGCAAAACCTCGACTGAGCAAAGTCGCACTTGTTTGATCTAGTTGCGCTTTGTACCTTAAAACTTGTTTAATAAAACAAACGTCTGTGTTGATTATACACATGTCACTTAATCATAATATAAAACCCAATTTGAGGACTGATTGGTTTGCTTTGCTAATGAAAGATAGTCGCACATAGCCCACAGATGTGTACTTTGCTCTACACATCCAACCCCAAATGCTATAATTTGCCGAAGAGTGCATGTTTTTATAAGGCATGCAATAAGTAGAAGTAGGCTGGTATCGGCCCATCAATGTCAAATTGACATCGGGAGGAGGGAAGCTGGAAAAGCATACATGCTATTGATCAGTTATTTCTTTAGTTGTGGAAAGTGCTTTAGAAATGTATACGTAGACGTAATAGGGTGTGCATTATTCTGAATTGGTCCCAAAGCTTGCTTGATAGTATACGGATGATTGATGCCATGTATTATGCTAGTCATAGTGAATTAATTCAAATGGGCAATTGCTTGACATCACTAAGGCAGCAGGATTATCAGAGCACAGGAAACATAGCTAAGCAATCAAAATAATGCCTGTAGGGGCATGTCAGCCTGGAACATCTCAATCTATGACTGTTCCCCTCAAATTATTATTTCACCCTTTTGATTGTGTTTTTTTACAGGTTTCACCCATTTTCTATTTAAGATGCTCGTATTTTCTCTTAAAGATAAGAAAACTAAGAAATGCTTGCAAAATGCTAGCCAGAAATAAATTTAGTTTACTTTTTGTTAATATGGCGCTTCAGACGTAATGCAAGATGTAAAATTATATATCTTGTGATTTGACCAAACCAATTAATGTGGTATTAAAGATATTATATCGTTGTGGTCACGACATAGTGTCGAATCCAATTTTTTGGTCAAATTGAGTTATTAGTTGATTCTGGTTGCATTTTATGTACTCTTTAAAGGGGGATGGCCCGATTTAAGGATATGAAGTTTTCATCTTAATAGATTGGCGTTCACCCCAAAACCCCATCTGTAAAGTTTCGCGCTGATATTTCAATCCGTTTTGCTGTGAGAGCTAAAAACGTGATTTTGTAAGCCCATAGAGTACTGTATAAATTAATATTGGTCGACCAAAATGGGGCACATTTTCGCTCATAATTTTCAAACCAAATATCCTTTTGCCCTAAGATTTCACAGGGTAAATGAGAAAAATAGTAGCTTTCTTCTGATATCAAAATGTTGACCACTTCCGGTCAAATCTGGGGCTTCTGGGGACGAGGCTATTAGCGATCGGGCCATGGACCTTTAATTGTACCCAAAAATAAAGTGAAATTACATCTCCTAACCAAAATAGCCGCAGTCGAATAACACCCATTTGTATAAAACGGGTTTCACAAACAATCGAATACGTATTCGATACCTTTGCGTGACCAAATATCTCAAAAGCCACACAACTACATTGGAAAAATAGGGCATTCGCTGGGATAAAGATTGCTACTTCAGTCATCAAATCGAGAATAGGTCTGTCAAGATTTAAAGGACACATCAGTGATTGAAAAATATTTGAAATATGCAGGAATGCTTCAACCAGTGAAGGATAAGTCTGTAACATTCTCATAAGTTACCTTTCCAGCTGTAGAATTGAAAGAAAGTAAGAAAAACGGGCAGGGTGCCAAGATACGATTCTCCATTCAATTACGTGTTGTAGTAAGTGTCGTTCGCGACAGTAAGGACTAAAATCTCCGATTCTGTCTTATTAGGTTGCTTCTCGGTTCTTATCATTTGCAGGGTATGTTAGATACCTGTACGTGTCCGTACATCTAAAATCTGATTTTGATGATTTTTTCGATTTGCTGATTTAGCAAATCACTGATAGTGTCTTTAAGGAAGTCGGTGGAAAATTACCTTTCTAAAATTCATGAGGGATTTGTAATGTTATTTCACATTTAATTTTGTGGTTTTAATATGGTACTTGTAATAATTGAAACATAGGTCTGTTGAGTCGTGAAAAAGAATTATCAAGTTTGTGTTTAACATTGTACAAATAAACCAAATTATACTTTAGGGGAATAGTCACAGAACCCTGTACTACCAAAATGAGGAGTAAACACCACAGGTAACCTTTACCTCCGGTGCGCAAAAAGTTAAACTTTCGTTAAGTATTAAATAAGTATTTTTGGCGAAACAAATGTGAAGGTAGCCACCGTCACCGGGGTTAGGTCGGAAGGTCGAGTGGTGGGATGAGGTTCTATTACCTCTCTACCCTATTGACAATGCAGCATTATGATTGGTAGTTACGGCCCATATTCTGCAATAAATGAGGCCTAATGCATTTTCTCATCATTTTATTGTCATTTCATGTAGCAGTACAAAATACACATAAAGTAGGCATATTACATTAAACCTATAACAAACAAACAATATTACAATCAAGTTGTTTTAGTAATAGAAGACGAACTAAAGGTTTAGTCGTATAAGCTATGGCTCATAAGTCTCCGGGCGAAAAAAATAAAAAATAAGAGCGCCATTACTTATTTTTCATACCTGGGCACTTATTGCCTATAAAAGATACTGCATTACCCTTTAGGTTATTAGTTCAATTGTTTAAATAGTGTGCACTGTATGGCTCAAAAATTATCTGTTGATTAAAAACTAGTCAGTTCCCATCAGGGATTTGGGCCAAAACCAGCATGAAAATCCAATATTCCCACCTTTTTATGCAAAATTTCATTTTCCATTTATAACTCTGAGGTGGGTTTGGAAATGACCAATTTTGCCAACTTGTGAACTTGACGTCATTGTGCGCCATACTAGGTATGTGGAAGCAATAGAAAAAACAGAGTTATCGGGATATTTACATCCCCACCCATATAGAAACCGTGTTACAAAATTGACTTGATAAACATATTGTGAAAGTTTGATTTTCTTTGATGTTAACTTGGAAATCAAATTATACATTTCAAAAATAAACAAAATAACAATATTTAAAAAAAACTCACTTTCAGGACAAAATGGATATTGTCTTTGCGGAAGTGTAGAAAGCGTTAAGTGACATCTATTGTTTAGAGTATTTTAGATTTTACTATGAGTATATTTAACCATTTAACTGTTAATCCGTTTCAATTTGAATATATTTAAGAGTGTATATAACTTTAAAAGATAGGAACTATATATGTAATGAGAAATTTAGAAAAACAAGAAAATATGTAAAGTTAAGTGTATAGACACATTTAACCTCCAAATGAGTTATGCAACATTCCAGTTGCATTTAAAATTTTGAGCTCAATTTTTGAAAACCGTTCTAGCCAATATTTATTGTGGTGCAACATGCATACTATTTATTATTTTAATTTATATACATGCAATAAAATGTTTGGTGTCACTTCTAAGTATTACTCCTAAAATGTGTTTTTTATGCAAAATGAGTTAAAACATAATGGCGAACTAATTAACGATATTAATTTAAGGAGGCCACATTATCACATCATCATCACCATCCATCAGCATTCTCTCATCGATCCGAGCATCATTGTAGTCGTTCAATTCAAGCTCGATGTTTTCTTATTTCATCGTTATTGCACCATCATCACCGCCATCGTTATTCTTATAATCGTGACATCATCGGCATCATCAGTTTAAATAGTAAAAACCCGTAGCCTATAGTAATCTCACCTACCAACATTAGAAGTTCAAAGGGTTTCATGCAGTCGAATACGCTAGCCTCCTTGAACACAGCGAATCGAAATTTGGGGTTTTGGCAAACAGTCAAATCACATTCAGTGCCATTTTGTATATAAAACAGTTGCTTCTTGTGTATTTAATACTGTTCATCAGTTAGTAACCATTCAAGTCTGTAACATACCCCACTTAAAATAGCCATTTCCTTCATTTCATTTAATTACACGCGTTCATAAGTAATTCAAACTTTCAAACGCGTTTGCTTAGAACTAGCAATATGCTGATTCGCCACTTATGCAGAACCCACGACGATATTATCTAAATTGCCTTTTGACTTGGATGATGGATTGAACACTGAAAAATTGAGCAAAATTACAACTAGATAAAATGTCTGCCAAATTATTTTCCCCTATGTATGAAACTATTCTATATTTATTTAAACTGAAAAACTATATACAGCAAAGATATTGACTTGTCACATCACAAAAACTGTGTATCTAATCGTGATTAAAGTTGGAATTAAGATCAGTATTTTTTCTTACTATGTTAAAGGTGCGGGTTCCGAACGTATTTGGGACCCCGCATTTACCGGAAGTAGGATCGATGTTGATATAGATGAAAGGCGTATTTTTCTCATTGTCGTCCTGAAATTTTTAGCCCTCAAATCCATTCATTCCCAAGATATAAACAAAACACCGCGTTTTAGGAGTTAAACCATCAAATATTATATATAAATTGAATGGCTTTGAGTTATATACAAGAATAATGGGGGCACGAGCTAGAAAAATATTGTACGAGTCGAAAATGAGTACAATATTTTTCTAGCGAGTGCAATATATTCTGGTATCATACGAAAAAAGACTTCAATGTTATTATTATTATTTAATATCAGGCGACTCAAGTCACAACTTGCGTTGACAATGTTGTAGTCCGAAAGTTACCAGTCAGTCAAAAATGCCCGGAGCGATACAAATTCAAAATAATATTGTATTACATCCCGGGGACTTTACAGTAAACATGTTACAATCCAAAGATTTTTAGCACCTCGGAGCCGCATATAATAACGATGAATAGTATGAATAGGGATTTGCAAACATGCATTATTTCGTTTACCATCAAAAACCGCAACCTTGTTTCCACGGTACTTGATGAGGTGTATGTGCAAGTGCAAGGCTCTCATATCAGTAGAGAACACAATACGCATTTTTTTTAAAAAAATCGAACAACCCACCTTTAAATGTATGGGACATGTAAATTAGCAAAATGGTGCCCATGACCAATAAACATGTTTGATCCATGCTGTCAGTTGTTACCAACTGTTTGAGAATAAAAGCCCTTAATCTTCTGATGTTCTTGACTGCTCTTAACCCTTTCAATATTGAAGATTAACCTTGATTCCCTTGTAAGTTCTTTGGAGTCCCACATGGTATATCTTTAAAAAAAATAAAAAAGGTTGCTGATGTAAAAAGGATGTTAAATTTCTTACCATCTCAAAAAAAAATCTGTGTACATGTTTTGATGCTCAGTAGATTGCCTTTCATAACACTAATGTGCAACCCTGTGTGTGCAAAGCCTTGGTAAATTAGTGATGATCTAAATTACTCTCATTAATTAAGATCAGTTGGGTCCTAGATTATCTCAAAATGGCTTTTTTTTGTGTAAATTTTCCTTGGATTCCCAAGAGTTGCTTTTCATCACAAGACTTCTCGATACTATACCTTGTTCAGTGTAAGGTGGAACATGACCCCATTCTTTTGCCATTTATATTCTATACATTTTGTCAGAGAAGAGGTTCTGAGTTGTACTAAAATACATTATAGTTGCTATATTATATTTACCATAGAGTTGCATTATGACCTTTGTCTTTCCTAGATTATCTCAGTGTACTTCATCAGAGGTCATGTTTCATCTTATAGTGAACACACTTTAGCAATATTTAGCTTTCAGTTTTTGCCCATGCAGTCCACAGAATATGGGAGCAAATTTCCGGTCAAGTATTTGAGGATCTTGAGTCATAGCATAAATGGGATCACTCATGAGCATCTCTATAATGTTTGGTGTACTCTACAATGTTTTGTGATTAATTAGGGTTAATTGAAAATCCTGACAAGGGCACTTGGATATACTTGCTTATTTTGAGTGCACAATTTTAGCAAGAGAATTACTAGAGGTCCAGGTCATGCCAAGTGTGAATGGGATTTTTCCCTTTCTCATGATGATATTTCTTCCTCTGCCTCATCTGCTTTCAAGTACAAAAGTAAAGAAATTTAATAAAATTCAGCTAGCTTCTCTTTCTAGCAGCTGCTTTGCTCTTTTATCTCCGGTCACTCGGGTCTCTGTCATGTCTTAAAGTTGATCAATTTGATGAGTAGTCCGGATTAGTGCAAGCCAAAATGAATAATTACCCAGGATAGGAAAGTGTGCTTTAACATATGTTTTCATTTGCGTCCTTCCAATCAACCTGTCCGAATGATACTAATGGTTGGTAGAAGAAACTGCCGCATTTGTCAGTCTGAAGGCAGAGGGTGTATTGATTCAATCCCACAATGCACTACTTTGGAGAAATTTAACCTCTATATGGTCATGTGATCCCACAAAAATCCTTAACACATAAAAATCCTGACTTTTACACTCATTTTAGCTCACAAAACACAAAATTTTAGTAATTTTAGCATGATCAGGAAATGTCCTGCGGTTCTTAAATTTTTGGAACACTTTTTATCCCTAAGTACTGACATGTGTTTAGCACAGTACAATATAGGCACATTGCAATGTATTGTGGGATTGTTTCAAAACACCCTCTGGTCTGAAGGAAAAAAAAGTGGAGGAAAGATGTAAGGTTTGATAAAAATGAAGAAAAAAATTACACGCTACAATTTCTCAATAAGTGCTAAGATTTCCGGTTCGTGATAGGTCAAGAAGTTGGCTGATCCTGTGTGCATGCCTTCATTACGCAAAGAATGTTGGTTAAACACATGCATAAGTTGTTATGACAACGACGATCTTAGCGGCTCACTATGCATATAAAAAGCAAGTGCCTGAGAGAAGTGCTTGCACATATAGAGTGCTTGGCCTATATGAATGGTTGTGATGAAACCAGCTGCACTCCTTTCCTTAATTGATAGTACCAGGAAGTATGTGATACGAATCTGCATTCATTGATTGACTTTTCATCAGTTATTTTTCATGATTATGGGCCATTTTAGCCTGTTGGGTTTGAAACAAGAAAGTTGTTGTGTAAGGATGCTGAGCTCAGCCTTAAAGGTTTTGCTTGTTCCGCTCGTCTGGTAGACGTTCATAAGAAGGACCATTGATGCCAAATTGAGGTATTACAATGATTCCGTCTTGACACTGCAATTGATGTTGTGCAGTAGTGCTTGACGGAATGAATGGTATACCTCATTTGCCATCAATGGGACTTCGGATATTGAAACGGTTATACCGATCGTCTTTGGGACCCCCTTTGACTTAAACGGAAGTAGTATCAATTGGTATTAGATGAAAGGACATATTTTCTCATTGTCATACTGAAATTTCAGCTTTCAAATCATTTCTTTCTTAAAGATACAGATGAAAAAACTACCGTTTTAGTGGAGGACAATCAATATTAGCCACAGCCCCAGTAGTGAATAGGGCGTTGCACTTGACAGTTATCGGGTTTATACCATCAAAACGCAAGCTTGTTTCCCACGGTATGTGATGGTCAGTTGTGTACACGTGTCAGGCTCTCATATGAAGTAGAGAACAGATAGACAAAAATCGAAACCGTCTACCTTTAATGTAATTGTATATTCATGATTTCATTCAGGGTAATGCCAGAAACAAAAAAAAAAAAAAAACTTCCAAAAAAAAAAAAAAAAAAAAAAAAAAAAAAACCAAAACCAAATAAAAGCTGCAGGAAATGTGTAAGAAATACACAACCGGTTTTCCTGGGGGAAACACAAGGTCACAAAGTATCTCCGTATAATAAGACATTCACTGCTAAAAATAAAGAGTTAATTTTGTACAATTTAGTTCTATAAGACATCATTTTCTCTAAGTTAGTCAAAATGTTGTCTTAAAGGACTAATTTGTTTCAAATTGACTTCATTAATTTACAGTGTGTGAATCTTGGCCTGAAACATGGATTATTTATTTAGCGTGCCATATATTTTTTTGAAAGGTACTTTCCTTAGGGTTTAATTTGGTAATTGGATCTCCTGTTGTATGGATGTACTAATCCAATCGGTATATCGGTGTCGGTACCAACCAAAATCGGTATAATCATTATTGGTACCAATATCGTCGGATCAGATTCGATATCGTGATCGTAAAATCTCCCCTATTGCTGATCGATTTGATGACCGGTGTAACCCTGTGGCATTTCATCACAGCACTTAAACCTTCTGGCATCAAACACAAAAGAATGTGTTTATTAAGGATGAACTTTATCATGGGTATATGCTTTTGTTCATAACTGTCTTTTTGGTCCCCCGCCAACTTTTGTTGGGGAAGGGGGACATAGAATGGTACTGTACCTGTGTGGTGTGTGTGTGCGTCCCTCACGATATTTTTGGAACTACGCAAGTTGGAAAGTCCATCTTGCGCAACATAGAGTATCTCAGTAGTCGTTGGTGGGATACAAGTTGGTTATTTGGTCTGGTCAAAGGCAAATATGTCCAAAAATCGGTCAATACTTGGCCAAAAATCTGGCTAAAAAATCGCTATAATAAATGTGGTCAACACGATATCTTTTGATTGGGAGCAGTATAGGTGTCCTCTTTCCGCACCCATAGATTGTCATCTCAAGTAGGCTGCGCGTGGATGAGTTAGGAGGAGGGGCTTTGGCAGTTGGTCACCGGTCAAAGTGGGGTCAAAAATAGGCAAACTTGAGTAAATTTCTATATAAACCTTATCTGTTGTTGTAGGATAATGAACTTGGTGGGTGGGTCCAATTCATTGCCCGAAAATGTTGAGGTCATGTCAAGGTCACGATGTCATCCAAGGTAGCAAATCACTTAACATGTGGTAGGAGGATGAAAATGGTGGGGGTGGTCCACTTCAGTGCCAAAAATTTTGGGTCATTTGAGGTCATCTGAGGTCATCCAAGGTTCATAATCACTTAACATGTGGTAGGAGGATGACAATTGGTGAGGGTGTGTCAACATTCAGTACCAAAAATTTGAAGGTCATTTCAAAGGTCCATGTCGGGTCATCCAAGTTCAAATCCTAACATGTGGGAGGAGGTGAAAATTGGTGGTGTGGTCAACATTTCGTGCCAAAAATTTTTGAAGGTCATTTTCAATAGGTCATCTGAGGTCATCCAAGGTCAAATCCTTAACATGTTTAGGAGGATGAAAATTGGTGGTGTGGGTCAATATTCAGTGCCGAAATTTTTGAAGGTCATGCGGGTCAATTCAAGGTCAAATCACTAAAACATGTGGTAGGAGGATGAAAATTGGTGGGTGTGGTCAACATTAGTAACCAAAATTTTGAAGGTCATTTCAAGGTCATGCGGGGTCATCCGAGAGAAGGTCAAATCACTTAAAAGGTGGTATGAGAGGGAAAATTGGGGAGTGTGGTCATCATTCAGTGCCAAAAATTTGATGGTCATTGGAAGGTCATGTGGGGGTCCATTAAAAGGTACAAATCACTAATATGTGGTAGGAGGATAAAACTTTGTGGGTGTGGTCAACATTTAGAGTTGGACACTTTGGAAGGTCATGTTCCAAGGGCATGTGGGGTCATCCGAGGTCAAAGCACTTAACATGTGGTAGGAGGATGAACTTTGGTGGGCCATTCAATCGTCCCTGAGATGTTAAAATTGTTGCTTCTTTTCTTAGCTACTGCACTGGCGGGGGACCTTTGTGGGTCGAGAACGCTTGTCTGAATAGAAAGTCAACAGGAGGCAATTCCTTAATGTATATGATATTTTGAACGGAAAATTCCTTCAAAAATTATCTTATTGACCAATCCTTTTTCCAAAATTTCGGTTATTATCGCACAATACAATAAAACAGAGATTGGACATCACTATCCTCTGTGGAACATCATTTTGGTCTATAAATATTCTATTTTTGGCTTTAAATGGACAGGTTCCTAGTGATTAACAAATATTGGAATTAATTAATGCTAAAACATGGAGTAAATAGTGATTTCAGGTTTGCCATTTTTTGTAGGACCAACGTTTACGCTCATATGGAGGTTGTGGCAGAGTGATGTAGGAGGTATTCTTAGAGTAGTTATAACAGTACTCTAGAACTGGTAATAATAATAAATATAATAACCCATTTTATATTGCCGCGTTATCCCCGTAAACAGACTCAAAGTGCTGTTGCCAATTATATTCGCTACCTTTAAAAATAGTCACAACAGTTTTTTTGTCTGACTTCATTCTAGGTGCTGCCAAGACATGCTTAAAAGCGCACAAGTCAATCAGCACTAAGATGGTAATATCCCCATAAGAGCTCCCCAGGTTTCGCTTTGAGTCGACAAGGCAATTGAGATTAATTATCTTGCCAGAGAACAAACACATTGACCACAGTGGGGCTCGAACTCGCGATTTTAACGGTCAATGTAACGAGTCCTGCGCGTTTCCACTGGACCACACACTGTTCACAGTAGACACCACACGCAACTTTAAGAACTGTCACTCTGTATAGTGATGGAAAGGCTTCAAATATATTCTATCTGAAGGCATGATCATATATTGAATCCATTGTACTCCAAAAACCTGACAAGGGTACAGAAGTACATTAGATGAGTACCATTACATAGAAGAATTATGGCGTGTAAAATATGGATCTCAAGAAATTACTGTGTGAAAGTCAAATATTGCTTTACATTTTGTATCTTTTATGAGTATTAGACTTAAGACCCAAAACATGAATATATGCAGATTGCAGTTTATTCCTATTCTGAACTTGCTTTAACATTCACAGATAATACCTTTAATGTTTTACTTCCTCAAAACATGGCTTACAAGATTTTGTGTATTTCATAATTTCATTAATATGACATATTCTATAATGAGAAGATGAAGCAACATTGTGATTTAGACATATTAGAACATAATTATACATTGTAGGGTAATAGAGCATGACAGTTCTGGTGACGCTAATCTTTTCTGCAGATTATGAATATGAATGAGTTTATTGCATATTGTCAATGCCAATTGTCCCACAAGACAACTTAACAGCTGATTAACTTCTAACTTGGTAAATGACAGGACATAATGAGTACGTAATGCTTTTCTGTCAGGCTGCTAAATATTAATGAGTTCATTTGCATATTTCAATAAAATAGATTACTCTTTGCAATTTGCCGACAAATAGTTATGCTCCCCATTCTAAGACTACTTGGGACATCTTTATTATGCACCATGTAATTCTTGATTTTTTAATGATGGAGGTGACAAAAATAGTGAAATCTTCCGATTTTGCATAACCTCAAGGTACAACTAGGCGAGTTATAATCCACATCTGTTGAAGTGCTATAAGACGAATTAGTATGCAAAATATTGTAAGGAAATGGTGTGGTGTTGAACCATGATGTTAATCATAAATATTATTTCCTTGAGCTGTGAAAATGCAAAAACAAACCACAGACATACGTTGAGGAGCTTTCATGATTGGGAATATGTAACAAGTATGTGTCCACTTAGGTACTGACTATTTCTTGTCTCGGTAGTTCATGTGTAAGGAATTTTGAAATGGACTTGTTTCTTTCATCTTGTAAAAAAGTCTGTGCATACAGCGAGAGCATTGCCTACAAATTGTTCCAATTCTGTGGTTTGAACTTGAAAAGTTCTGCAAAATAAAAAGCAATTGCAGACATGACTGTACATTGCAGCCATGTTTGCAGGAGAGTGGAGATAGAAACCGATAGGTGTCGCTGAAGTCGAACCCAATTGGTGTGTGAGGGTGGTAGGTGGCAGCACGGTGCCACTGGTGTAATTAGAGAATTCACATTATTAATATGCTGGATTGATTGATTAACCAGATGTTTGTGTATCAATACATACGCAATGTCATGGGAGTTGATTTGGAATGTGACATCATCTGGCAAAGAATCACGAATATTTAAATTCTGTCTGGTGAATAGTGTCGTTTCGGCATTCCACAGTTTTAATTCGCCGTGAGTGCCGGAGGAGAGACGAAAAACTGGTGAATTATGTATTTTTATGGATTGTAGAATGTCTTCTAAATGCATGGCAATGTATTAATAGGGATGCATGTGGTATCATCACAGAGGGAAGGTGGTCAGTATAATATGCTTCTTATAACTTCACTGTTCAATGAGTGTTTCGTACAGTGTAAGGACCAGAAGACCATACATGTCTTGTATTCTACTAATATTTGGAAATACTATTTTTCTTGATGAAATAAATATCCCGTTATGATACATTGAACTTAAGGCTGACTCAGTGATTTCAAAGATAATTTTTTGTATGTATAATTACAAATAGCAACCTTAGAGCCAAGAGCAGGTCGCTTAAAATGCTCAATTCCAATTTGCGATGAATCAGATTTTCGTTTTGATGTAGTAAACGTTATGTATATAGTATAACAATTGTAATTGGAGACACTGTGTAAACAAAAAAAAGGGTTCTAGAATTTATCACAAAGTTGTGATTTTCTATATGAAGGACATCAATTTGAGCTTGCCCATTTCATACAGTGATTTAGGTGTGTGGACAAAGCATTATGTGTATGCAAAAAAAATGATTGTTGAAAAGTTGAGGGTGCCATCCTCAGGAAATTGGGAAAGTCCTCCAGGGAATTGCACTTGCCTCATGGGAAATCTAAGCTGATTGAAACTTTTTGATAAGAAACTGACTTAAACCGATCTGACCTCGTTGAAAATTTGACAAAATCAGATTCTCCTTCCCAGGAAGACACATTTTTGTCAAGTCATAATCTGAGTGGCCTTTAAACATGTCTGTGGCAATATTTTGGAAATGAATATATTCTGTGAATATTATATAGTTGGGGGGGGGGTGTACGATAATTCGGACCTTAACATGTCTGCTGCATTTGGTAGAATGTTGTCTTAGCATAATGCACTGGTGTATTCTAAAGTCTACGAAAGATTTTAAAGGTGCAATTATGATTCCAGCACCTTCAGTTTGTATTCATGGTTCACTAGATAATCTTGAGGAAAACTTATTCACAAAATTTTAGTTGATCCCGATCTTGCAGTTAAATTTGTGTTATGAGCAATTACTCCAGTACTTGTTTTTCACGGTCCCCATAGGTACTGTGCTGTAATTTTTGTCCGTTTATGGGACAGAAAATACGAAATTAATTTCTACAAATACGACTGATTGCATGTAGGATTAGCGTACCACATGGATTACTACGGCTAACGGTTCAGATGACATAAAAATCTCAAGCTTTATCCCCTGGTGAAAAACAGTCGGTGAATTTGCCAACGAGTGTGCCAGTGTCCATATGCATGTGTGTGGATTCCAGTTTGGATAAGGTTTGTGTTTTTAAGTCTTGTTCGAAAACTTGAAGTCTGATTTAAACCAGATTTGGGTAAAGGTGCAGGGAGGGATTTCCTTCAAATGTGGATGTCAAGGTCATGAACCAAGGTCATAGGTCATCTGAGGTCACATTCCAGACTGCTTTTGCCAAGGGGGATGATGCAAGTTTACTTGCTGTATTTTTTAGGTAGCCGGAGGACAAGGTGTGGATCACGAAATGCCCTTTAAGGGTGATGGATGAACAGTGGTCAGACAAATCTATACTATTCTAGAGCTTCTACAGTGAGGAATGGGACCCATTAAAAGGCCAGGCAAAATGTTTTACATTTCTAGCGGCTTTGAAAAATAGTTTAGGTGTTCTTGCGGAATAGAATGTCAATTGTGGGCACTTACATGTAAAGATCGTTCATGGTAGCTTTTGTCAGCGAAAATAATTTTCAAGCTAAAAACAAGATACAGCAAATAATGTTTTGCAGAACAAAAACATACGTTTTCCCTTATCTCATTCTGGCAAAAGTGTAATCTTTCATTCTTTCATAGCTTAGCACTCGTCTAATGTTTCAGTGAGGTCATCAATGGTGATGTCTCATGTTTCCGCATTCTTTGGGCAACCATGCATGTCAGGCACAGATAGTAAAGTATCACCATTGAATTGATCATGATTGAATGGCAAATTTACTCTATAATTGTACAAAAGTTTACATCATTTTATAAAGAGCATGACTTTAGGTATTAAAAAAGATTGAAACAGTTTCAAATTTCAACTCAACGATCATAGAAAGTGCTCACTTTTCTTCTCTGTTGCATTTCACTTGAAACTAAAATATTGGTTGTACATATTTGCTGAGCTGCCATGCAGACTTTCCTTTTGCCCTAGTTTTGTGATATTTACCAAGATAACTCGATGCTAAACTCTCAAATCTGTTCTAAAAGAGATATTGATTTGGTTTTGAACAGACGATTTGAAATGTTAATATTGAAAAGCATTAATGATGGAGTCGTGGTGGGACTGTGGTGGTGCGATGATAACGATGATGATAATGACAGTATGATGGTGTGGTGAACCAAGGTGGTGATGGTGATAGTAATAAATGATGACGCCCATGACCAAGTTGATTATGATTAGATTGGTGAATAATCATGATTATAATGAGTTATTTTAGTAACTGCTTAACAGTCTTTTGTTTCTAGAGAGGAAGTGAAGGGGTAAAGATAAAGCTAAATATATTTGGACAGCCTTGCGGATTCGGACCCGGGGCCTCCGGCACACCATTCCCATGAGCAGGGATGGCAAGCCACGAGGGAAGTCCCAAGGCCAGCCACGATTTGTGCCCAATCTTGTTTGTACATTGATGTCATCGCATCTTTCTGGACTTCTGCATTTTCTAGCCTTAGCTCATTGAGTGCTAGTGTTTTAGTAGTGATAGGGCTAATTAGAGCAGTTTTTAAACTGCTTTAAAAGTTGTGTTCCCCCCCCCCCCCCCGCCATGCTGCTTCATTTAGCTTGTGTTAGAAAAGGATCAGGACCGTGTATGCATATAGTCATTTACTTTCTGGAGTCTGTGATTTTCCACCGCTTCAGACAGATGTTTTGCATTTGTTGTTTTCACACCGCCTTTATACTTTGTGCGTACTGTACAACGCTTTGGAAAAATAATGCCTGTGATGTATTCTACAAACCACTGCATTACACGCTGACAGCACTGACTCAAGGACACGCAGTAAAGGCAAGCAGCATAAAGGGTCATAGTTTAGCCACCGACATCTTTTTCCTGTCTTTTTTTCACTTTTTTCTCAAATGGCTTATTTCTATGTCATATCACATCATAATGCTTAAGATACAATCTTAGTGTTGACCATAACCAATTGAGATGCTATGTCCCAGCACAGAGACGTCAAGCAGCCTATGGTTCCAGCCGACAGATAGATTGCCAACAACTTAAAGCTTTATCAATTAGCTACTGTGAACATTTGAACTGTGGCAGATCATACCATAGGTCAGAGTAATTAAGTAATTCTGAAAAATGCAATGATCTTAAAATGGCCACAGGGCCAGATGCTCATCGTAGACTTCTTATATGTGTCTGATTGGTTGTGGTGATAAAATCCCTATATGCCACAGCCAGATTCCTTCTCAAGGTGTACAACACACTACTTCAGTGTACTCAATAGTCCTCTTAGTTCACGTCATAGGAACCCTGTTCATCGATTCATATCAGATACACTGTCATATTGGTCTACTTTATAGTTGCCTGCCATTTGGGGGGGGGACTAAATGGTATACGTAAATGTCACTACCATAGTGAAATACATCTGCAACACTTAGTAGTACCTTGACAGGTACCCTCATTTCAGCTCCCCCCCAAAAAAATCAAATGACCCACGAGGAGCATCCATTAATTAACTCTAACTGCTTTTTGGTTTCTAGCCTATCTCCAGAGATGGAGGGGAAGGGTAAGGGATAGAAGCTAAATAAACTTGAACATCGTGCGGGATTCGAACCCGGGCCTCCGCTCACCATTTCCATATGACCAGGAGGGCAACCACGAGGGAGTCGCTGGCCCGCCACGATTCGTGCCATATGATGTTGGTGCGATGACTCATTGCATCTTTTTGGGACTAAGTGCATTCTCTAGCCTCAGTCTAATTGGAGTTTCATTGGTGTCTGGTGGTGTTAGGGTTAGGGTACCTCTACCTGGAAAAAGCACTGGTGCCCTAGTGTAGTTAGTGTTAAGCTTGTGAAAAAACTGCTGTATTTAACTTTTGGTGTAAAACAATGAAAGTGACCAATATTAAACTAATGGATAATATTTCCATCAAAGGTTGAAGAGCTCATTTTGGATGGTTTCCTCCTACTAGTGTGCTGTGGGCATAATCCATAGGGCAACCTGCCCCTCCCCTGACCAATAAAACAGACTGGTGTGATTGTGCGTGTGTGCAAATATGTTGGGTGGGTGTGTGTTTGTGTACATGCACGTATTGGTGTGTAATGCGTGTCATGTTTGCACATTTACAAGAATGGGAGAGAACATTTTTGGTACAAAACTAAAATCTTAGAAGTACAGATGTAAAATTATGATTAGTAAAACCATTTTCATATCAATTTCGGTAAAGATTTAACATATTGGAACATTTTGCATAATTTCCTCATAGCAGAAACATTTTTGGAAATTTTTTGTGATCTTGAAGCAAATACTTAAAGAAATTTTTAGGAAAATGCAATTTTTTTTTTGGTCATTAATGTAAATCTAGGTTGCATTCATAGTGGTGTAATCAGAAACACAATTTTTCCTCTAACTTTGTCCTTTCATTTCTTTTTGTTTTTCATTCAAATTAACTATGGTTATCAGCAAAATAAAGCTAAAAATCCTGTGACATAAAAAAAAACAAAAAATTTGGTTCAATTGAGATAATGTGTGCAGGCCAGGCAAAATGTAAATAAATTACAATGTTGTGTAATATTTTATCTCTAACTTCAAAATGTGTCATGAATTTGCAAAAATAAATGCATCAAAAATTAAGCTCAATGTGAATGAATTGGTGCCTATTATTTGTATCATATTTCTATTTTTATTTCAGTGTCCCGACATTTGTACTACCACCTCAATGGAATCCAAGAAATGTGCAATGGAGGAACCTCAGAGTGATGGTAGCCCTTTCTAGACTTGATCACAGCCCTCAAAACCGGACTACGAGCAACTTCAAAGATACTGTCAGAAGGCCATGATCAATCTGGATGTGTTGCGCCACCAACACTCAGATGTGTCGAAAAAATGTGACCAAGCTTTAAAAGAGGTTAGTTTCTATCGTAGGCAGAATAGGGCCGCTGTAACTAATAGCGATACTTGCGCAGTGAGCTCCAAACCTAAAGCAGCATTATGCTGAACTGTCCAGCAGAAACGCAATCGTGTCGCAACAAGAGAGTATTGACTTAAGACAACATCCAGAAGATGATGCAAGCGACATAAAGGAACTGCAGCGCCAAAATCGCGAAATCATGAATCAAACGGCGTCGTCGGAAATTCTTAAAGAAATTTACGATGCAACTTTAAATAAGTAGATGAGACACTTAAAAAGACCGTGTACTCGCTCTGAAAGTTTGCCGATTTAATGTCTGAGCACAGTATAACAGTAGCAATTTGAATGAGCTGAGGAAGAAAGTAGGAGATTAAGAAGTGTTAAACGCGTCACTGCGCCATAACGGGATGCATTCTCATAAAGAGCCGCACTTCACTCAAGCAACAGTGCACGCATTTTATTCGCCCCTAATGATTCGGCAATGAAGATCGAGATTGCTCTGTGCAGGAAAAGAGATGCAGGCGACGGATAAATTTCATCCAAAGCTTTACAAGAGCCAATTCGCATCAAAAAAATCAAACATTATTTAGAGAGTGACTTCAAAAGGGTTTCAAAGAGAGGGATGCGCCATAATGGATACACACTATCATTATCGCACGTGGACGTGTGACGAAACGTGAAGATAAACGACATAAAAGCCCTATACAAAAGGGATGTAAGAGGATAAGCACGACTATGAAAAGAAAAAGCAAAAGAAAAGAACAAGGCGTGTGAGGGGGAGGTCATGTAGGGAGAAAAAAGAGAACGCAAATACGGAGAAGGAGAGGGAGCAGGTAGGAAAAGTGCTGTAAGAAACAAAGTATTGTGTGAACGAAAAAGCAGAATTGGAGGAAAGAAAGCAGGTGGGAGAGTTAAACAAAGGGCAGAGATAAAAAGGAGAGGGGAGTGGAGATTAGAGTAAAGAGATAAAGTGGGAAGTAGCAAAGCCAGAGAGCTGAACTGGGATAAGAGGTCGTAGAAATGGTAATTTACGACCGAAAGAAAGAAGAACAAGAACAAGTGGCGTGATCAAGAAGACTAGAGTGGGAAAAGGAAGGCGGAAAGGAGCGTTTAGGGGGGTAAAACAGTACAAAGAGGATAGACGGTTAATTACGGCCAAAGATAGGAGGTGGTAGTAATGAGGCAAGCAAGAATTTGAGAGAATAGAAAGGGAGACGATTATGGTGGGGAAAAAGTTGGACCCATAAGAAGGGACTGTTGAAGATGAGGGAAGTGAGGGAGAAAGACCTTAGAATTAGGTGAAAAATAAAATGACAGAATGAGCGTGGAGGGGAGAAGGTGGAGTTAGGAAAAAGAGGTAAAGGAAGTAGGATGGAAGGGAGAGATAACAGAAGTCAGGAGAGTGAGAAAGTAGGAGAGACAGGGGGGAAAGTTGTGCATAAAGATATAGAAAAGTACAGAATGAAGTTGAACTGGAAGTCAAAAGGCGCAGGGCTCGGGAGAGGAGTTTAAAAATTCACAAGCCATCAACAAAGAATTGGAACATAAACTTGTTGTAATATGCGAAGAAAGAGACTCCATTTTGAGAGAGTGGAATGAGCTCAGCGAGTGCTATCGTGATATGATCAACAGCACTGTACAGGTACAGCAAGAGCTAGATAAACCCTCAAAGATTTTTGAAAATACAAAGAATAAGAGGGACGTTGCTCGACGGGAGCGTACAGAGGCCCTGGACCAACGAGACACTGTATTACAAGACTACAATACTGCTCAGTCAGCAGAAGTCCATGTGATAAGTGATAGAATCAGGTCAACAAAATAAGGAGTCTCTATAGACGAGAAGTAGCTACTCTTTCAAAGGATCTCAAAGAGGCGCAGAAAGAAGCTGAGAGTGCCAAACAGCAAGACACTTTTGATTTTCTGAACGCGATAGAAATTGTTGGCAGAGAGGGAGAGTGTGGAGGACACTTGGCGACAAGTTAAGACGAGAACCCGCGATCGAGCAGTAAGTGAATATGCAGAATCCCTTCGCCATCTGATACATCAAACGACAGAAGAACGAAGTCTCCAAACCTTAAAGAAATCAGTAGGTCATAAATCACGTCGTTTTAAGTAGCCGCTAAGTAGGTTACATAGAATAGATCTCGGTAAATAAATGCACTTTTCAATCTAATATACAAACATTTTTTTTTTATTTTTTTTTTTTTTTTAAAAAAAAACTTTTTATTTTTTTTTTTTTGTCTCCTGTGAGATTTTTGGACAAATTGCCCATTTTAGGCCCCCGCAGTATATCACATGACAAAAAAGCAATTGTGTGACGGCCGGTATCATACATTTCCATTGCTTATATGTAGTACAAAGTTTATCACAACATTGTCTACACTAAAAGAGATCAACCTCAGGAAAGAAAACAGGTCAATATCGTCCACTTAGACAAATTACTGTTTTGCTTATCTATCATTTTTAATCGATTACCAAAATTGACAAGGTTTTGGTGTTCAAATGACTTTATACTCTGACTTTGAGTGCATCTAAAATGGGATTTCATTTAATATATGGAAGGTGTTAAAAACTAAATTTTATTATTGAATTAATGGCCAAAAGGTTAGTCATTTTCAGGGTTTCCCACCCCAAATTACAGTCACACAATATGTGGGAAAGACGAACAGTAAAGTGCATTTTCTGATTCTAGCACCTCCTGTTTTTCATGGTTCAATCACTAGGTATCACTGAAAAAAGCTCCTTCCCAAAATTTTCAGGTCGAGTTCCATCGTGTGGTTTGGTGTTGCAGGTGGGTAACCCGATTAACAACCTTGTCCCACACTTTTTACAAAGTGAGATTTTTGGTCATCAGAATTTAATATTTTTTTCTCATGTACCTCTCATTATGGTCTAACATTTAACTCAAAATTTTTTAATCGAGTTGGTTTTTTTGGTGATATACTTCCATGTAGGAGGAAAACATCATAGGTTAAATCGACAAATCGGGGTCACCCACTTTAAGACAAATGCTTGTATTACAAGGTGCCTATGAATTTCTATCCGTTAGAAAATACAAACAAATTGCAATTTCTTTACAATAAATTAAATTTGTGCATAGGATTAGGCATCACTATAAAGGCTAACAGTACAGATGATATTAAAATCTTTTGAAGTTTTGAGGTATTGTGGATACAATGTTGTGGATCAGAGCATACCCCTTTAAAAATTTGTTTGTAACTTCTCAATGTTTAAGCGTGGTCTTTGAAATCTTAATTGTGGTTCAGGTAATTGACATAAAGAACCATCCAAAATGGCTATGACCCTGTACGGCCAATGAAATTTTGAACTCTTAGACTCTGTGTAGTCCAATGAATTTGATACCTTCAATGCAACCCATAAAAATAAGTCACCCCTTCGTGGGCCTTCAATTGAAAAATGACTGCACAAAAAAGTCTATCTTAAATCGGTCTTCCTATATGGATTAACATAAAAATGTTTGATCCTGTAGAAAAATGTACCTACATGTAAATGATGAATTTTTATGCATGTTCACATATTAATCCGCATAAGCAGTCCAGACGAGTCTATTCCCGCCGATTTATTTATCCTACATGTCTTTAATCTCTATGGTAGAGAAACCTGTGCCAACATACCATAAGCCGCATAAACTATAATTGTTGAGTACGGGATGCGTGCATGCCTTTCTTCTCCTAGCAAATGGGGAACTGCATCAGGTGAGCAAATGGCTCGGCCTCACACAATGGGGCCATTATTGATTTCGCTAGATTGAGACTTGTAAAGTTATCATTGTACAGCATTTGAAACTATGTTGAAAAGTGTTCCTACTTTCTGTAATATATATGGGCTTTCGTTTTATGGGTCTTTGATCCTGATTTACTTGGAGATGCGTGTGTGGGTAATAGGCCTTAAACAAGGACGCGTGCTTCCTTCAAACCTGCAAAAGTGATGGCTTTTTCTAAAGTGAATTATCCGATGTGTGACTTTGTGTTTGCCTGTCCATGGCTATATGTAGTTTATCTGTTTGTCTGTCTGTCTGCCCTTCATCTGCCCACTCTTCATCTGTCTATGCGTGGGATGTTTGATCTTTCTAGACTTACATTTGTGACTTACTTCCTTTTATGGAGACATATATGGTATTTAAGGATAAATCTCATAATGCAATCGTATATCCATAGAAAGGAGCTGTTATTGTGATTGTTCAAAAATAAAAAAAAAAACATTTGTAAAGTTCCAGGGGAATAAGTCAATAACTCAGTGGTGGTTAGACAAAGGTGTGGGTATTGCATCATCTAGGAATGTGAAAGTTAAACTTCCAAACTGAAATTTTGACCAATTTTATGGTGTTGAGAACTTAGGCCAAATTGGAGGGGATGGAACTGAAAACGATAGAAAATTTTTTCAAAATTGTGTCCCTGAAGAATGTTCTTTAAAGGGGGGGTGTTGATTAACCCTTAACAATTTTTTCAGTGGCACTGTAGCCAATCCTAAATTCTGTGTTGCCTGCGCGTGTATGAGTGAGTGGACAGGTTTAGCTTTACCGTATTTATTCCAATGCAATAAGCATAAAGATGGCTCGTTTACAAGTTTACCAGAAATTATCTGCATGTTAACTCTAATACACACATTACTGCCCAGCTAAATGGGATTTTGGTGATACAAATACAAGTTTTGGAATTAAGGTAAGTCCCTTGGATCCACCATCAGCCAGAGGCAAAAGCTAAAGTTGTGAGTAAAACTTTGGATTTGTCACACATAACCTATCATATATAGTTGGGTGGTGATGACTTTCCTAGTGAAATTCCGCAAAATTTATGCTGTAATCAAGGTTTAGCCCTTTTAAGGGGTATTTCGTGATCCAAACCTTGTCCCTCCAGCTTACCTAAAAACAAGTTGAGATTTTTATATCATCTGACCCGTTTAACCTTAGTAATCCCTGTGTACCTATTCCTTACCGTGCAAATTCCATCGTATGCGTAAGAATTTGCCATTTTACAACAGTCGAGGAAGTTTTTTTTTTTTTCTTTTTTCTCGACTGTGTTTTTCTTCTTCCTGTACGGTTCTTTCTTCTTTCTGTCATCAGCTATATCTCAGACATGCACATGCTCTATGACCAAACTGTTGACAAGGACAAGTACATACACACAAACTTTTGGCATGACCAGATTGGTGTCCAAAGGTCACGATAGGGTTCGCATGAAATTAAACCCACGTTATACCATGGCAAAAAATCTAGATACTCAAATCTTAAAACTAATACTGTCATCTTGTTTTTTAGGACTTGATCAACACAACAAAAAAGTTAATTCGACTTTGTCATATGACGCATTAATTTAGGGGTCACAGGTCCAAATACATTAAATTCACAGTTACATTTCAAATCACTCCTCCTTCTACAGATTACCTAGTATGAATCATGTGATCAATGTATGTGGTGTAGTTTGACCCCCCTACAAAAGTTACTTAATGAAATTTTGATCAAAGGTCATCGGGGGTCCGTAGGTCAACTCCTTTACTGTGTGTAAAATTTAAAACAAGGGCAAATAGAAATCTTTTAGCCCATCCTGTCGGACTTGATGAGAGGTCAATCAAAGTCAATCATGACCCCATCACGGAACCCTGGCTAAGGGGGCAAATGTCAAAATACCTTCAAATTTCGTTACACTTCAAACTACTACTCTTCCTCCAAATTACATGGTATGATCTGTGACTCATGTATGTGGTAGTTTTGACAGCCCCCCTACAAAAGATACTTAATGAAAGTTTTGATCAAAGGTCGTCTTGGGACCTAAGTCAAACTCCTTTACTGTGGTAAAATTTAAAACAAGGTCAAATAGAAATCTTTTAGCCCATCCTGCAAGACTTGATGACGAGGTCAATAAAAGTCAATCAACACCCCATCACCTGGACCCATGCCTAATGGGGTCAAAGGTAAAAATACTTCAAATACTGTAACTTCAACACTACTCTTCCTACAACCTACATGTATGATCATGTGACTCAGGTGTGTTGTGTAGTTGAAATCCCCTATAAAAGATACTTAATGAAAGTTTGAACAAAGGTCGTATGGGTCACTAAGGACAAACTCCTTTACTGTGTTTCTAAAATATAACTAGACGCAGCTGAACTTTGAAATGATCCTGATGACATTCTAACATGTGAAAAAATTTTCGAGTCAAAGGTCTAAGAGGTCCAAAGGTCAAATTTTCAAAATACTCAGAATGAAGCTGATGTTTGACTGAAATTTGATCCGTATGACATTCTCAAAGTTGAAATATTTTAGAGGTCAAAGGTCATTAAGAGGTCAAGGTCAAATTTTCAAATGCTCCGATTGAGCTTGAAATTTGACTGAAATGATCCTTATGAATTCTAAAAGTGAAAATATTTTAGAGGTCAAAGGTCATTACGCGGTCTCAAAGGTCAAAGTGTCAAAATGCTCCGAATGATGCTGATGTTTGACTGAAATGATCCTTATGACATTCTAAACATGTTGAAAATTATTTTAGAGGTCAAAGGTCAGGAAGAGGTCAAAATTCAAACTTTCAAAATGCTCCGAAATGAGCTGATGTTTGACTGAAATGATCTTATGACATTCTAAACATGTGAAATATTTTTAAATGTCAAGGTCTGAAAGAGGTCAATTCAAGCTTTTCAAATGCTCCGATTGAGCTGACATGTAAATGATCCTTATGACATTCTAAATGCCTAAATATTTTTCGAGATCAAAGGTCATTTACCGTCAAAGGTCACTACCTCGACTTGTTCAGATCTGTCTCCAGATCGAGTTTTGTATTCTGTCCGTAAACGGCAGAACCAGAAAATTACAGCACAGGTGCCTATGGGAATGTGGGGAAAACAAGTAATTGCTCATAACTCAAAACTTCAAGATCGGGGATACACTCCAATTTTGTATAAGATTTCTCAGGAGAACAAACAAATAAAAAATAGGAGGTGCTGGCAATCACAAAATACACCTTTAAATGGTAAGTGAGTGAGCATAGGATTGACTGAAAAAATTCATTCCTGTCAAGATATCTTTGCCAGTTGAAATTGTCTAATGTTCTGTGTTCAAATATATTAGGTGTATCATGTGTGCAGGTCATCAGTGAGCTGAGGTGAAGGTGAAGACGGCATTTCACAATTACAAACTTGGAATTGAACATTAATACGCGGATTTTGGGTTTTTACCGGAACGCATTTTGTTCCGAAATTCTTATGCCATTGTGGGATAGGAATGCACCAAAGATGTAGGGAGTAGATAAAATTAATAGCGCATATATATCATATGGTGTTTTGTCATACGTAATTTCACTCCGTGCAGGCTCGCGTTTTAGTGCGCCTCCTTTACGCGCACATTTTGTGGCGCAAAAAAACAAGGCAATCAAAGAGTACCTTACTGGTTAAATTTAGTACGCAAGCGGTTTTTGCACAGTTATGACAGCAAAAATACCGTTTTTTTTGACACAAAAACATAGAAGATTATGCGCTATTTATTTTATTACTCCTACCCAACATCCGTTTTGGGGTTGCATTCCTACTCCAACAATGCATAGAATTTCGGAACAAAATGATTCCGGTAGGAAACCAAAAATCCGCTTATTCATTGTAATGTCCTACATATAAGTGTTTGAAATCATGTAGTCACCATAAAAAAATGTGCACAAGTTATGAATTGTATGTATGTGCATAATGAGCACCAAACCAAATACAAGTGAGAATATAGAAATGCATACATATCATGTGCTGCACTTTCAATCCAAGATGAAATAAAGAGTTATTATAGGACTTTTCCAGTACTTACTGTGCAAGTTAGAATGTGGATGGGGGGCTATGTTTACTTTAATGTATGACTTATCCAGTTGTCCTGTGACCATCTAAGCATTAAAGAATCTCACAAAATCTAGACATTTTCAAGATTACAGATGGCTGATTATGTCGGGACTTATAATGCAAGTTTGATTTGATTTCAATAAGGTGGACGACTAGCTACGTAATGAATTCCGTAAGCATGCCCATGATTGGGGGATCCTGGGTGTAGAAATTGCAATGGCGTTACATTGACGCCTTCCCTTCCATACCCTAAAGGATGGAAGATGAAGATAGATAAGATTAAAATCATTCCTAAGTGAAGAAACCTGCAAGACTTTGAATTGTCTCACCCCTTGCCTATCGCCGTGTCTATCATGTCCGGCATGTGATATTTGCGACTCTTTTCGTAACATTTCTCTTTGTGGAATGTTTTTAGAAGTCACTCAAAATTTTTTTAATCAAAGTCCACTGTAGCTGTGATCATATGTCCTGCAAAGTATTGAATTGTTTTGCAAAACATTGTTGGAATATTGATGGCTTCATAAAAAAAAATTAATGATAAAATTGAGTGTTAATAAAGCTGTATTTCTGCTGTCAGCAGACATCAGGTAAGACAGATTAATAGCGGTGATTAACCCCACTGGAATGAGCTACGTGGTTATTGCATTGATTAATTGGTTTCTTTCTGAATGTGCTATCATTGGAGTGTGCTATCATTTATTTTTGACAGGTTTTTGAGATTTTTTCTTTAAAAAATGGTACTTTGTTCAAAACCAAGTATAGGGCCACATCCTGGTATTGATTAATTTGTTAATTAATTTTAATTAAAGGCTGACTCAGAAATTTTCTGATGAAGGTGTACTCAATTTTCAAATAAATCATGTTTTTGCATTTACATAATCCTTGCCCAAATACTAATTACTGTGTGAAATAACTAAGCTCAAATCGAAGTCCTTTATATAGAAAATCACAACTTTGTTATAAAATTCCAGATCAGGAAATTTTGTTTTACACGGTATCCTATGGCACTGTTATACCTTGTATAAATGTCTACTGCATGAAAACGAAAAATCCGCTTCATTGTAATTAAGCATTTTTAGGTGACTATCTGTAGTTCTGGATTACTATTTTTATTACACAAAAAAAATTATTATTTCAAAATCCTCACACAGCAGTATTGCTGAGTGTGAGGTGAATCCGGCCACCCTCGTTTACGGGGACAAAACCGGATTTAAAACTTTGGTCTAACTAAAACTCTGAGTCGGCTTTTAATCAAAGGAGCACTGTACATTACTTTTGCTATTTGGTTTTTTAATATCATCCACATAGCCAAATAAATTTCAAATTTCACTTGATTCCAGTTAACCTGCAGGATGTAATTTGAGTAGCAAGTAATTGTGTATAATTGCAATAGTCTGCATATTGTGCTGTTAAAGGATGTAACTGGTAACTGAAAGTTAGCCATATTTCTCTATTATCATCAAATAATAAAAAGATTGGGGGTGGATTTCACAAAGACTTATGACGCATCGTAAACCCATTACAGTCAAACGCTTCGCAAGTACTAGGGATTTCTAACAGTAAACTACGATGTGTTGCTTACGATTTTTGGGGGGAATGTTTGATGGGGTGAAATCTGTGTAAAAAAACCACCTCTGGTATATATATATTACCCACCTCTCAGGTTTGTTGAAGATAAGGGGTATGGTCAATTGCTAGAGATAAGGAGAGTGCCAACTTTAAAAGAAAGAAGTCAAATTGATTATTATAACAGTGTTAGATTTCTGTTCACCAGGGACAGTTCATTTAGAACTTGGGCAGAGACAAGCCATGAAAGCAGCTTGTTCAAGATGACATTAGCCGTACCACTTACGAGAGACCAAGCTCACGTATATATAATCACAACGAGTGGAATGCTAATCCCTGATTGTCCTGTGTATCATTTGCTTTGGCATCCACTTTAATTTTGCCCAGTGTATAAAAAGAATGTGAGATTTTGCAACAATACACGTTTACAAATAGATTGTAAGTGCATTTTCAGATATTCATCTAGGGTCCCGATTCAAATTCTATATTTGGTAGGTAGAACAGGATGTGTGTACCCATATATGTATTTGCAAGAGTATTTACACCCACGTATAGTGGCCATTTTAGTACTTGTACGTACGTTTTGAATGGCAACATTGCTTGTGTTGGTTTGCATCAACGGGGGTTAAATTTTGTAACTTTGTCAATTTAAATATGGTTAAGCATGATCAAAGGTGCTATTTTAAACCTGATATTGTCTTGATCCAAACATAATAACATGTTGAGCTTTGTCTGCATTGACTTGACATAGCTGGCTGCTGCTGATTGTACTGATTGCCTCTATAGACTAGTGATCCCATTATTGTCCCCGCCGAACCAGTTCGGAACGGGGGCTATGAAGACAGCGTCCGTCCGTCCGTCCGTTCTCCGTCCGTCCGTCTGTGACAAAAAGGTTAACCAATGTTGTATACAATTTATCTGGAGTTCCGTAAGGGCGACAATTGATGTAACTTGGTTGAAAGAAGCAGGGTTGACGAATTCTCGACCTGATTGATTGGGGCCGTAAAATATGCTACTAAGTATTATTTGCATAATTTATGAGAATTTCTTGCAAGGCCTGTTTACAGTTTTCTGGAGTTCTGTCAGGCGTAAAATGATGTACTGGTGGATGGAAGCAGACTGAAAAGAGTTAGTCGACCTGATTAGATTTGGGCGTATTTCGGGACATATTGAGTATGCAAATGAGCTAATTTTAATATGCAAAAAAATAGCCCGTATTGCTACATTTTTAAATCTGTACATTGGATACTCAAAATTCCTGCGCTGCATAATAGCCTATCATGGGGCAATCTTTTTTGCAATTGAAAGTATGTGATATATGTGGCTTTTATGGTATCCAAATGATCTTAATTAAATATGCGTTAATTGCTGTATCTCTGGAACCGGTTGACATCGGATAGCAAAATTCCTTTCACTTACATGAGACTACTATGCTATGGGGAGTGGGGGTTGAGGTGTTGGGGAGGGGGTGGGGTGTTGGGGAGGGGGTTGGGTGTGGGGAGGGGGTTGGGTGTGGAGGAGGGAGTGGTGGTTGTTGGGGGGAGTTGTGTTGGGGAGGGGGTGGGGTGATGTTGCGGGGTGCTTGGGAGGGGGTGGGTATTGCGGGGGGGGGTGGGGAGGGGGTTGGGTAGTGCGGGGTGTTGGGGAGGCGGGTCGCGGGGGTGTTGCCATGTGTTGGGGAGGGGGGGGGAGTGTTGCGGGGTGTTGGGAGTGTTGCATGATGTTGCGGAGCGATGAGGGTGTTGGCGGGGTGTTGGGGAGGGGAATGGCGGGTTGCGGGGCTGTTGGGAAAGGGAGGCGTGTGTTATAGGGTATTGGGGTAGGGTTGGGGTTATTGAGGGGTGTTAAGGAGGGGGTGTGGTGTTGTGGGGGGTGTCCTGTGTTGTGGGGATGTTGCGGGATTTGAGGGTGGGCTGTCGGGAGTTGGTGGGGGTTGTTGGGGGAGGGGGAGGGGGTGGGTGGTGTGGGGTGCTGGGGGAGGGGGTGGAGTGTTGCGGGGTATTGGGGAGGGGTAGGGTGTTGAAGTAAATTTGCATTTATCACATGTTAGTGATCGAAACCTGCGGCGGGGACAATTTTACGCATCGGGTAAATACGAGTTCGCCTTGTTTTGCTGAACTTCAGCTTGTTGGGGTCCTAATTTTCAACTAAAAATAATGGTATCACAGTCCTTCGAGGATTGTAAGACCACTCTCGAGAAGTATTACCTGCTTGATACCTGCATTCTATAATTACCTATATAGAGTATTTTGGTTGCTGAACCTGGTCTTTAAAGATAGCATAAAAATATTGCTGTTAAAGTTAACCACACACTTATCTGTAAGCTTACAGACACCATCTTGTGGCCAGGGTGTATGTGTTTTTTTGTTTTTTTTTGTAAACAGGGGTTTATCATCTCAAAAGAGGGGGCATGTTCCCAGTTTTGAGGCAGTTTCCAGGTTGGAGGTGGTTTTGAAGCTGATTCTAGAAGTGCAACGTTCCGTGAGCAGAAAAAAAAAGGGCTGATTTAAGCAGGATTTTCAAGCTTTTTCTTCTTGTCAAAGCTCTCTGGGGTTGCACTGCCTTCCCCGCACCCCCGCCTGTTAAGTTACTGCTTGTGGCTGACTGTACTATGTAAAATGCTTATATCCTATCAAATTCAACAATTCTTTCCCATTACTTTACACATGTAAATGAAAATGCATATGTGAGGAACCCACGTTGTTGACACCTGCGGTACCTGTAGTCCCCAGCAGTGCATTTTCTATGACACATCAAGCTTATCAGCTGATTGTGTCACATTTTTTTTGTCTGAAATGTTTGCTTGAAAATATTTGGCATGTGTGTACAGGATTTATCATGTAGATGTGAGAACTTTAATTTAGGAGGCACTTTAAAAGGTGTGAGGTTTGGGTTACTAGTCATATTCAAACTGGGGATCTCTCAAGCGCCAAGCTCCTATGACCTGTGTGTGCGCTTTCCTGGTCAGCGATTTCTTGCCCATGCAGGTGTGTTATTTGATGATGCAACTGCTTTATATAGGACTGCATTTCTGTGTATCATGCTGGGAAGGTTTTGAGTAAGTGTTGGTATGTGTGGTTTTTTGTACAAAGGATTTCTTGGTCATATTTTTTTCTTGTCATTGTTGTGAAAGAGGTTCAATCTTGATACATCAAGTGTTTCCTGAAAACTTAACAAACAATGTACCCAAACATCTGTATTTTTTTTTTATTCTGGGAGGGCAAGTATCATGGCACCCACAATAAGCATATTTTATCTCGCAAAGGGCAGCCGGATAAAAAAAAGTACATGGGGACATTATAGGTAGACCCTGAGTGCAAAGTCAATACCTGCAAGCTTGTCATCAAAATCAAGAGATACCAGTTTCCTGATTTTATCGGAAAACAAGTTTTGAATATTCCAAAAAAAACGTTCTGATTTTTCTTTCAGAAAAATGGAAAAGAGATCGGCGAAAATCGAAAAAGTTTATAAGCTTACAGTATTTCCCTTTTAAAAAAACATTTCGGGTATTGTACAGATAGAAACAAACTTGTTTATGTTTGCGAAGGCACAAGATTGACTTGTAAAAACTTTTATTGTGCGGGATATTACTTGGAAGAACAATGAACTGTATTGGCAATAGCACATTGCAAAAGGATGATATTTGATTGGAACCCGTCTATTTTACTAGGTAACATTTTCACTGACAGTGGTTATTACCGTAAGCCACTCGGGGTATAAGCACCCCCAAAAAGGAAAAATTTTACTTCAAAATATGGGGGGGCTTATACCAGATACCATTTTATGTACCACTTTCGTTGTAGGAGATATTAAAACATTAAAAATAAAAAGTCCAATTTCCCCATCACATTCCTCAAAGTTAATTAAGCAAATAAGCTCTCCCCAATGCATTGGGCATTAATTCTGATGGACTCTATATTGCTTCCTGAATGCTAAAATTACCACCTGGGCTTATACCCAAATGTATGCTAGCTCCTGATTTTCGTTAAAAATTGGGGGTGGGCTTATACCCGAAGGTGGGCTTATACCCGAGTGGTTACAGTAATATTTATTTGCAGCTCATCCAAATTTGAGGTTCTTGCCCAACAGAGAATGTATAGGGTAAAATAATTGCAAATGTTTTTTCCACAATTTTCTTAGAAAGAAGGGGAGAGAGAAAACCTTCAAGGTTATAAACCAATGAATAAAACAATGTAATCCAACCATGTAATTGACCATCACTGCTGAATGTTTTGCAGTTTTTAATTCACACTTAAGAAGTGACATATGAGAAGCCGGGAAATAAAGCCGTCATGAAACTAACATGCAATCTATGGTATTGCTTTCAGTGCCCGGCACTGGCTCTCTCTCATATAAGTTGTCAGCTAGCATTATTATAATCAAATGCAAAAAGCGCTCATAAAGGGGGCTTTCTTTATGACTAACTCACAGAATTTGCAGACTGTGAAATTGGCTGAAAATATTGTATTTCAATATTGCCTTGCTAATATTGGAAAAAAGAGCTAATTTTAACTGTTTCATGTCAGTGGTGTTTGCTATCCACGCGTACTAATGTAACTTCCAGGAGATAGGGCATTCCTGACTGTAGAATGTGTGACTGTCAGGTGGATAAAATCAAACTCACTGATGTATGGCTCAATTATAGAAATATATGGGTCTGTAGGGGTGTACCATCTGCAGGGCTGGAAAAAAAATGCAATTTTCTCCAGGGAATACATCCAAATTACCCTCTAAGTGCTTAAATTTCCCTCCAAGATTTCAAAATTTACCTCCAAGATTTAAAAAAGTTCCCTCCAAAGATTTCAAAATTTCCTTCAATTCGTTTGTGTTTTTATATTAAAAGTCAAAATTCCCTCAAATAGCCAAAATTTCCCGGGAGTGTCATTCGCAAATATTGAACCACTTTTTCCTGGCATGATTGCTGCTGTGTAGAGTGATAAAGGTCTGAAATGATTGCATTTATACAGTAAACCCAAAAAAAAATTCATAAGAGGGCTTAAAAACATATTTTTTTGTTAAAATTTTAAAAAAGTGCCATGTTAAATGCAAATTTTTGAAAGTGGGACATTTATATTTTTCATTCTTTTTTCTAAAACACCAAATGATGATTGCACATCAACTTTGTTTAACCGAAGCCGCAGTAGGCCAGGAGAGTCTACTGGTCCCGTGCACGCTGCTAATGTATGCTATAATAGCACCAAAACCCTCGCTGACAAGTGACCATGTTACATAGAAAGCCATTAGAAACTTGACAGCTCCTAGACCCGGGGCTCATATCAGAGTCAACAACTAGTTGAAATAAGAGAGACACGTATGGGAACCGGCTATATTGGAGACGGTATAAACTGCCTGGTAACTGGAACAGACAACACAGTATATATGGCCAATTGCATTGGTAGGGTAACAGTTGGTTGGCGTGTGCATGACCTGAATCTAAACTGTTAAGGAGACGGGGAAGTTTCAGGCTTATCTCCTTATTCTCTAGTGATAGATGTACTTAACTGCTCTGCCATGCAAATATACAGGGCTTATTCCTGTCATGGTAATAACCACAATTTATCAGACTGAAGCTCTTCAAAGGGTCACACAAAATATAGAGCAATATTGGACTTAAATGACTAGCTATGATAAAAATGAGCTTGTCATAATGATTTTTGGAGAAAGTGCCATCCTTAAAGGCTAACCGGAGGGTAGGACCCGATCTTCTCGATTTGGGCATTGTGATTTCCAACCGGTAATTTGGGGACACTGCTATGTGCTTTAGTCATGGCAGTCTCGGTCCCAGTGGGCCCTTAAAAAATCATCTCTTAAACTTTGTTCAAAAGATCTTCGTAAATCATGAAATAAATTAAGAAAATTATTGACTTCAAAAAATCCGTCGGGGCTGCAACATGTGTAATTTCCATAACGGTCATTTCAGATGTTGAATATTCCCGTGACCATGCCTATCTTTCTTCAGTTCCTGTGTGTACGGTTCGATAGGCGTAACGAGCGCCCTCCTAACAACGTTACATCTTTGAAAACCGACACATCACCCGGAAGTTGATGCAGTTTTATTTGCTGTTGCTGTATGAATTGCAGTTGCTACCCCCCTGGGCTGACTCAGATTTCCAAGATGAGGGCGCCTCAATTTTCAAACAGAACTCAATGTTTTTTGCATATACATATGCATGCCATTATAGCTAGACACGATTGTGAAATAGCCTAACTTAAAATCGAAGTCCCTTCATATAAAAAAATCACATCCTTTGTTATACAATCCAAGAGCCGGAATTTTTTGTTATACAAACGGTAATCCATGGCACGTAATACTGTGCAAAACTTTTACTGCAGATCAAAAAAAAAAGATCGGATTCCTCTCAACTTTGGAATTGAGCATTTCAGGTGACTTACTATCTTAGTTCTATTTTAATTATTTACACCAAAAAATTCATATTTTGAAATCTCTGAGTCCCCTTTAATTAAAGACGACCCTTTGACTAAGCAGTTATCTCTATCAGCTAGCCTTTCAAGCCTCAGGCAACTAAGATGCCTTGATGGATTTTTTATGATGTTCAAATCAGCATGAAAAAAATGCTTAAAGGAGTAAAATTCAAGCCTAGTGCAAGACATACTTGACTAGAAAACATGTAAAAAATTGAAAACAAACACTTTTTGGCCACAATACATATGTGTTGGTATGTGGCTTATGTTAAACTGCGATGGGCAGGGGGCGGGGGATGGATGGGCAGGTGGGTGGTATGAGTGGAGCCGGGGAAGTGTCTAGCAAAAGCATTTTATCCACCTTAGCAGACTAAACTGATTACTCAATGAAACTTCTAACATGGCCCGGTGATAGAAACATGATGAGCTAATGTGCTGTATACTTTTTGGACATTGTTTTATGAACATAACCCTAGCACGGCGAGAGGAAACGGAAAAGGCAACGAAAACGTGGTACGGTCGGAAAATGTTTTCGTTGCATCTGGGCCGTCACAACTCTTTTGGTCGAGCAAATGGGACTATAATTGCGTTTTGTCATTGGACATTTGGTCGTCTACCGGAAAATGAGCGATGTTTTTCGTTGCACCGGCCAGCTCCCGGAACATGACGCGATGTTTTAGGTGCACCTGGGCCGTCTTCCCGCTGAAAATGAGGCGCGATTGTTTCGTTGCACTCTGGGCACGTTATTGTCTGGAAATGATGCGATGCTTTTCGCTGCATTTGGTCCGTCTTGCCCGCAGAAGGCGCCATGTTTTTCATCATGCGGGTTGACCCTGTCAAAAGCCCATAGACAAATTCGATTTCGATGGTGATAGACAGCCAACCGATTTTCGAATAGCAAATATTGGGTTAATTAGGCAATAAACTATTCATGACGTAAACCGGAGCATGACTTAGCGTAATAGCGGCCACCACTACTAATTATTGTGCGTAAGAGCGCCACTCCCGACCGCGACTATAGCTACAAGTTCAGCAATCAGTGTGCATCCATTAAACTATATTAATTTAATTTATTTATTTACCCTGTTTTTATATGCATTTTCACGCGATGTTTTTTTCGTTGCACCTGGGCCGTCTTTCCGGTAGATGGCGCGACAGTGTTTTTTTTTTCGTATGCACACCTGGGCCTATTCTTATCGTCAATGCGGCGATTTTTTTCGTTCATATTGGAAATTGGGCCGTCTTCCGGGCAAATGGCGCGGATTGTTTCGTTTGCTCTAGGAGCCTTTCTTTGACTTTAACGCTACTAATTCCCCTGTGCCCCTTCCTGTCCGGGAAAACGGCCGAGTTGCATTGAAACGCATCTTTGGCTCTAAGTTCATGCTGGGCCCATTAAAAATAAAAGGTGTAGATTGCTTTTCCTTGCATTTGGGCCGTCGGCCGGCAAAACGACCCGGTCGGGGTTAGGGTTAATGAGCCATTGTGCAACTTTTTGAAGAAATTCATTATCCACTCTGCAGACTAAACCGATTAGTCAATAAACTTCTAACGTGGAGTGTGAGAGAACATGAGATCAGTGACTGTATAACGTTTGGAGAGGTTACATGAAATATTAATGACTCATTGCATATTTTTTTCAAAAAATTACTTAACAACAGTTTGTGTCGGCCATCTTAATTATGTACTCACATCCTTCTCTTGATGAATTCTGCCAGAATATACAGTGTGTAGCTTTTTTTGGCACAGTTTTAAATCTGAACTCTGACATCTTGTAATCATCCAAGGAATGTTACTTAGTTTTTTGTTAGGTCCCAACAGGACATGAAAAAAAATCTATATTTCCCGAAGCCAGCTGTCAAATTTTCCACAAAATGTATTGGTTTGTGTACAAAGTTCCATCCAAATTCCCGAAAATTTCTTCCAATAACTAAATCTTCTTGAGAAGGCTTCCCAAATTCAACCACTTTTCCATGCCACTAGTAGGCAACATCTGTGTTTTATGGCCAAAGGGAAATGGGCCAAGGGCAAACTGGTTTATCTCACATCATCCTGTGTGCAGGGCTTTTTTTAAAAGTGTAATTTCTTAAAAAGTCAATTATGCTAATATTTTTAGATGTTTTTGACCTTTGTCTCCAAAGAGACAGTTGGAAAAAGAACAACAATATCGACATGATTGCTAAATTTGATGGTAATTTGGTGAAGTCAAGTGACACTGAAACAGTAAACGGTAAAGTGACAAGCTAATTGTAGTTTACGTGTTTCAAAAGACATTTTGGATATAAAAGCAAAAGACAGAAACTTTCCATTTTGCTATCAGTACAAGCTTTCGAAGCTAGTGTCCACCACCACATATAGGAATTGCATAATTTTGTAAGCGGTACATGAATGACAGGTGATGACACCGACAATGTCATCATTTCTAACTTCTACCAGAGCCGACATCAGATCCCCTTTACATATGAGCGATTTCAAGTTTACTGTACCTTAATTACAATTCAAGTCTCTGGGTAATTTAAACCTGGTTTGCCTTTTTAAGCATCATTAGTTAGAAATAATACATCACAGAATAATTCATACCTTGACAACTAAACGAAGGGGGCTACATTTACAAAAATCAAGGAGAGGGAAAATCACAATCTTCCACAAATATTACTCACTGACATAGCCCTGTTAATTGAAACAACCTGTTTCTTAGAGCCCGATAAATTGCGGTTTTGTTTGTGGTATATTTAAACACAAGACAACGAATTGCAAAGTGCTTGGACTTAGAAAGGGCCCTCCCATGTTGACTTCTGCCAACGGTTTTTGAACAATTTTTTAAGACCCATCAAAAGTGCCTTGCAGATGTCCAATAACACTTGCAGTTTAGTTTTATCTTTTGCAAAAAAATGTCTGAATTTCTTTCTTGATGTGGGGAAATGCAGCTTTAATTAACCACTTTCTTTTACAGGAAAAGGATAAGTAGAAGAAAAGGTCGAAACCATTCATTACCTTACCATCTCAAATTGTTATTTTCTTTCTTTACTCCCTGCGCGCTTCATGCTGTTACTCTGTGCATCATATTTTATGAGGGAGTGTTGCTGGTTTTATGACGTCAAATTATAGATACTTTTTTATAGTAATACAGAAATTCAGTGAATACATAAAAACTAAAGCGCACCGCCTGAAGATGGCAGCCGCATCCTTACATTCTCATTGACATAGCATTATGTGCTTGGCAGCATCTGGAAGCACAGGGGGGCAGGCACGGATGCACCTCTTGGGAGCTAGCTGGGTTATATATAGGTTTGCTCATATGAAGGGTATGCAAAGAAGTGACTAGGTGTCTGTGCTTTACATGCATGGCGTGTAGATGTCCCATTACACAAAAATAGGGCACCCCGAATTGGTATAAAAAGGGGCTAATTATACCAAGAGGTTGCCTGTTCCAAAAACAGGAATTAGAGAACATTACGTTCATTGTAAAAAGACATTACGTCGAGACTATGAAAAATCACTATCCCTTTTTCTTCCTTCCTGCTTTCATAGTTGGAAGTTATAATAAAAGCACTTTATATGTTCCAAAGTGAGAAAGACAAAATTCAGAAACCGTGTGGGATTAGATGCCAATGAGATTTTTATTAATGGTTTTTGGGGGGTCACCCAGACCGCAGATGCGTTACACTCTCACCTCACACCTTCATATAAGTTTGTTATCACTGGCTATCAATAACATTAACAATTAGCATTGTTTTGCCTAAAAAATATCCAGTGTTTCCATTCTTTAAATTTTTTTGTACCAAAATAGTGCATCACGTGTTAGATCCTATTGATAATCATTACATATGTATAAATGTCAGCATCAGAGCGTTTTCCCAATGGAGTTGCATATAGAGCATCCAATCTATAATTTGCAGTGTTAATGTACTATTGTGCTGATTATAAAGTACATCAAGTCCAAAATGGTAACTGCTATTTGCTCGTTCCATTAAATCACATCTGCACTGCAACTGAAAAGCAACTTTAATATGACGGCTCAAAGGCCGTTTAGCTTCAGTTTTGGTTATCAAAATGTACCAATCCCGACATGCCAATGAATACACCAAAAGAAAATGGAAATGTCTATGTTAAGCCAACAAAAGATAACATACATGTAAAAAGCAGATATATAGGTTGCCAGTCACTTGGTTAGAGGCATTATACAACCGGTAGTTGTTATTCAGGCCGTCTTGTGAAAAAATACATGACAAATATGTCAAGACTTATAATGAGAAATATTTTAGAGGCAAGCTAATAGAAAAGCCAAGAAAACTGGATCAGTAGAGTGTGTTTCTTTTTCCCTATATGCATCAAACCTTGTTGAACTTATATGACAGTTCATTTTTGTGAATAATGGCTGCGCTGTCAGCTCCACACCTGACATATCCCATAGAAACTGTCTCTTCTTGTATTGATTGCAGGAGGGAAAAAAAAAGAGCGCTGGAGCTGCATCTTAATTTTTCATGGTAATAAAAGCGGTGTTAGAATTTCCCAAATGGGATTACCATTCTTCCAAGACAATATCCCCAGCTTGCTGATGAATTTTGAAGTGAAAAACCAGCTAATATTAATATCGGTGCAGAGGAGCAAGTTAAATGCTAAGCCTTTCAGCCATGTTGAATGTGGTCTGTGAAGGCAAACAGGGATGCGTTTTGAAGTCGGCCAGCTAAAAGGAATATCAGATTTGGCTTCTCTAGAATATTGGAAGAAAAAAATGCCAATATTTGATTCGGTTAAATGTGATTTGGTTTTTGTTGGATTGATTGGGGGTGGGGTGAAAATGGGGTAATCTACATTTTAGTGGATTATATTGAGCACAATTTTAGGGTTAGAGTTTAGGGTTAGGGTTTAGTTTTAGGGTTAGAGTTAGGTTGGGGGTTAAGATTAGTGTTTTGGCCAAATAATTTGATCTGTTAAGACAAATGAATTACCAAAAATGGCAGAGTTCGAGCAACAGATGTCATTCACATCTCATCTAAACAGTAGTTCCCTTTCATGTGAGATGGATTAAGAGAGGAGCAGCATTATATTTTAATCATGGTACGTCTGTTCAAGTTAAATTGGCACACGGACAAAGAATTACCTTGCGATTTGCCGAGAGACGAGACACAGTGTTTGATTTTAATCAATTAACTAATGCTTGCAACAAAGATAATTCCGGCTTGCGTTCAGAGCATAGTCACGACTTAAGTACTTGCGGTTATATGTTGCATGGTGCAGCCACTTGGATTCCCCCCCATCCCCCTCGTTTACCCAATTTATGATCCTCCACACTCACACGATTTAAAGGTGCGTTTTGTTATTCAGCACCTTCTGTTTATTCATTGTTTCACAGATATCCTTGAGGAAAGCTTATTCACAAAATTTAGTTTATCCGGATATTTCGGTTTGGTTGTTATGAGCATGCTTGTTTCCCAGTCCCGCCATAGGCCCCGTACTGGGATTTCTGTCCCGTTTATGGACAGAAATACACAAAAATTGCACAATTTCTTACATATACGATTCCGAATTTGCACATAAGATTATGTACATGTGGATTATTTCTAAGCTAATGGTTCAGGATGATATAAAAATCTCAACTTTTTTTTAGTAAAGTAGGGGAGACGAATTGTGGATCTACCCAAAAATGCCCCTTTAAACACAACTCTGATTACGTGGATTGAGTACGCGTTGTGAGAGTCCTTGGACCATAAGCAGTTAAATAATCTCATTAAGGCACTATTCACTATTTTCTACTTTAATGCCAATCACTGATGTTTTCAGTGCAATCTTCTAACCCCAAGTAAAATGAAATAAATGAAGGTAAAAAATTTATGACTGTCGAGTGGAAATCGAACCCACGACTTTAGGGATTCAAAAAGAGCGCCTACAGGACGTAGGCACACAATCCAAAAGATGGCAGAACACTGATTTTGTAATACTTAAAGAAACCACATTAATACTTAAAGCGCACACATAATCATGGATAGCGCCGCTTAGAGACAAGTTGAAAATAATATGGTCCAGGACCATTATTTGAGCCAACATTCTCACATTAGGAATGAGTATAATTACAATGGGAGAAATGAATATCCTGTGCTGGATCGCTCTGTTATGGAGTTCTCAAATGGTTCCCAAATCTGGGCCCACCAACCTGCCAAAAACATTTAGAAAGAAAGGAATAAGTGAATTTTCCCTCAAACATTTGTATAATCAAATGTATGAGTCCTCTTTGGACAGGTGGGGCATAACAGGGGTCACTTGTTAAAGGATGGCTAATTCCCAGTTTTGAGGCAGATTTTCCTGGTTGGAGGGGGGTTTTTTGAGGCAGAGTTCCTGGTTGGAGGTGTTGTTTTGAGGCAGATATTTTCCGGTTGGAGTGTGAATTTCATGGTTGCGAGATGAAATTTTCCCAGTGAGAGGCAAAAAAGGGTTGATTTTGGCAGTGTCTTTCAAGCTTTTTCCCAGTCAAAGCTCTCTGGGTGGCAAATTGCCCCCCTAAATTATAGCTCTCAGCAATGCTAAAATGTTATTTGGTAATTTTTTTTTACAGTCTGAAGTGAACCCCAGTCCATCAACTCTGTTACACTATTCTGAGAAGGAGTTAAAGTATGTGGTGACATCTAATGTTATAAACAAGGCAAGGGATTTGACCTCATTGATATTCTTGAAGCACCCATCTACACTGTTCAGTGACCGCCTTGTACTAAATGAATTGTGGTGGGAGGTGGAGGTTTAAAGTGCGGGGGCCTGATCAAACGTGACGCATTACCTGGGCAAAGAACAATAGCCTTTCCGACAAAAACGCTGGTCAGTGACATCTGTATCTATTCCAGGAACAAGTACAAATTCTGCGAGTCAGGTTGAGGCAACAGCACACGCCAGCAAAACTCAAAATGCGCTTCCCATGCTAGGCCTACTTTCCAAACATATGTACTGCATCATAAATTTTGACAGGTAGAGTATGTTTGTAGGAATTATTATTTATTGCATGATGGAACACACTATCTAAAGAACATCAATTACATGTGTTGATGGTGAGCAATTACACTTGACTTGACTCCCAAGTGTTCAACATTTCCTTTTATAAGGGCTGAACATTTCCTTTTAAGATTTGCATGTTTCCTTTTGAGGCATCCTCGGCTTATCGACCAAGGCGGCAAGTCCTCTGGGCCTGTGACCGCATCTCAAAGAGGATGTTGTTGAGTGGCAAGGACAGATTCAGGAATATTGATGAGCATAAATGTGTGTATGTAAATGCCGGATAGATTTATGTGATGACAGTGGTTATAGCACCTGTAATATAATACATGTGGATAAATGCTTGTAATATTGAGCTAATTTAGTATGATTCAGTATCATGCATTCTTTTTTTTTTAATTTTTACCAGTGTGATTGCTATAGGAAACTTCAGTGTCAGAAATGCTTTTAATTTTACAAGGTGTGAGTGTGGTTTTGTTATTCAAATTACTCCATTGGTCACGAGAGTACTTTTCAGTGGCCAGAGTTATTCTAGGAAATTGACAATGTGCAATGTAGGGCCTACCAGCTATCCATGTTTGTGTGAGTGAGTGTATCTGTCCACTTTTCAGTGGTCATGTCTGTTATTCTAAGAAATGTACATGTGCGTGTATATCCATTTTGTGTGAGTGTAATCATCCACTTCTCAGGGGTCATGTGGTGTTTAGGAAATTGTAAGTGGTATATCATTTCTCGGAGGTTCAATCTATCTACCATTATGTGTATAAATATTTCCCTTGACCGTATTTCAGGGGTGAAAAAACATAGTATAGTAATCTTTGCTTGATACCACTTCCCGGCTAAATACATGAAAAAAACCAAATCAGAGACAGACATGTAAATATACAAAATAAACAAAATATGAAAGTGTTTCATTTTTTAGCATATTTGTGTGGTCTATGTTGGTTTGTCCCGTATGTCTGCCCGTCTGTGAGTTGGGGTTAAGCAAATAAAGTCGGGCCAATTTTGGCAAGACTTTGATCTGCTGATTCCTGTGTGGGTTAACCCGTTAAAAATCTAGAGGCAATCATATTATGTACATTTTTCAATGATGTCATTTGTTGAATTTTGGTGAGGGAGTCCCGGACCACATGCCTATAAATTGTAATATTTCAGTGTGGTGAGTGACTCTGGCCGATAATCTTTGACCACTATTAAAAGTAAAAACATTTTTTCACCAGTGTGAAGCAAAAATTGCCATCTTAATAATTTGATGTCTTCATTTGACCATGGGTAGTGTAAACCATTTTGCCAACATTTAAAGAGCCACTATCAGCGATTTGCTAAATCAGCAGATCGAAAATCATCAAAAATCAAGATGTGCATGTTATGAAACAAGTACAGGTATCCGAACATAACCCTGAATGATACGACCAGAAGCAAACCTAATAAGGACAATAATCGGAAGATTTTAGTCTTACTTCCGAACGGACACTTACTACAACACGTAATTGAATGGAGAATCTATGCTTGGAAACACTGCCGTTTTCTCCTTTCTATCAAGTTCTACCCGCTGCAAAAGGTAATTAATGAGATTTAACAGACTTATCCTTCACTTTGAGCTATTCCTCCTGCAAATTTCAAATATTTTTCAAATCATCTGATAGTGGTCTTTTAAGTATTATAAAAGATAGTGCATATGCCAAACCCTTTTCTGCTTGGAGTTTTCTTAATTGGGTTTTTAATTGTATGGTTTGTTGTTAACCTGTTATTTGTCATTTGTTTCTTGGGAAGAATTCCAACAGTTGTAGTACAACTGATCAATTCGAGGACGTTTTTTTTGGGACCTCTCAGAAATATTTTTTTCATGTCCGATCCAGCAAGGTTTAAATACGATGGAAGTGAAACAATGCGTCTTGCAAGGATACTCACAATATTTTATCAATGCGTGCAAAAGAGTGGTATATTAATATTAAAAAAACTATAAGAACAGTCAACAATTGATGAGAATTAGTATCCAAAATAAAAATTGGCTTCTCAAACTGTTTCCTGATCAGAGATAATCAAACATCCCCCTGGAACTTGCAATAAACATAAATTATATATGTAATTTCAGATGCATAAACTCTCAAAAGACCCCCCCAACTTCCGAGGTGGCTAAGTATTGTTAAGATACTAATAGTTGCCACTTTCAGGTGAAAATTTACCAAGCAGGAAGTAATGCAGTGAAATTACTGCATTTACTGTGACAAGCAATCTACACTATCCACCAAGTGTCTTATGTTCCTTGTTGAATTCACCGTTCTCTCTTGCAGTGAATGCAAATATGGGACCCATATAGAAAGTGTAGAAAACACCCCAAGCACAGTAACTAATCATGATGCATCATTTTTGCTTGAATCAATGTGACTTCAAGGTCTCAGTTCAGAGGGTGCTTTGAATCAATCCCATAATGCATTGCAATGTGCCTATACTGTACTGTACTAAACTCATGTCAATACTAAGGGATAAAAAGTATCCCAGAAGGTTAAGAACCACGACATATATGATCATGCTAATAATTCCTTAAGTGGGCTAAAATAAGTGTAGAAGTTGGGGTTTTTGTGTGTTAGGAATAGGATTTTTGTGGGATCACATGACCTTATTGGGGTGTAATTTCCCAAAACTGATGCATTGTGGGATTGATTCAATACACCCTCCGGTCCCAGTTCAAGATTTTGAGTTGGGGAGGTGTGTTTTAACAGTACCACCTCTAACAATTCAATGAGGGGTTTGTAGAGGGCTGGTGAATCTTTCAAGATATTTAGGGCATTTTTGAAAGGAAATTGGAAGATTGATTGAAGATAAAAACCCCTGAGTGCTTCCACAGAGGCAAATAATAATCATAATAAATTTTTATAAGGTGCAAAATCTTCCAAATAATTACCCTGAATTTTCAAGGATTTCAATTCCTCAAACGATTGTGTTGCATGTAGGCACAAGTAGTGGACCAAACTACTTTCTGGCTTGTGCACCCTCTTAAATTTTGTTGATAGAAAAACTTATTTTAAAAATATTGAGAGTGAACAATTTACTTGAATTAACCGAATTGCTTGTTTGATTTTTCATGACAGTGAAAAAGTGAGTCAACAGGCTGAGAAAGAGGCCCGCATGAAGCAACTCATAGCGCACCAGAGCAGAGATTCCGCCATCGGGGATGCCGGCTCTCAGGAATGGGAAACAGAAACTGTGGAATTTGAAACAGAAAGGGTGAGAACTGCTGAAAATTGAGAATTACTTGAAAGCAATTATCTTGCAGTAGTTGTGTTGGAGTGGAAAAAGAGATTAGGGCAAAGTGGAAATGTAATAGTAATTGCATGCCCACAGTTGTGTGTAACATACAGAGTGCAGTGTGAGCATGTGAGTGCTAGAGTTCAGAGAATATAAAGAAAAAAAGAAGAGGAAAAAAACAACTCTCCTTTAAAGGAACCACAAAAAAGAGATCATGTATTGATCTTAATAATGGCCTGTGTTGTATTAAACATAAAAGCAGCAGTGGGGGAAAAAGTTCAAATTTGGGGCAGACAGACTAAATATGGACTTATCAAAGAGGGGCCAGAAACAGTAATTTTTTTGCGACATCATTAGAGCAATTACTGATTTAGAGAATAAAGGTATAATTTGGGGAACCGATAATCTGCTTAAGACAATTAAAACCAAGATGATGCCATTAATATTATCATAAGTGAAAGAACAAGGCCAGAGGCCAAGTTCTTCCATGCAGAATAATAATGGTTTCACCGGTTTCAATTTGTCTTATAGAGACACTGGCACATTTGAAAAATAGTGCGTCCTCAAGATTTTTTCAAAATCGATATTTTTGCATGGTTGTAAAGCTTTTATATACAAAAGCCCTCACCTGAAATGATTAAGACCAAATCAGCGTCCTTATGGGTAAACAGAACGATTTTATAATTAATGTCGCCGGCGTCATTAATTCAGCAGACGACAAAAATGGCGTTTAACACAAGAAAACGCATGCCGTATGCATGTTTCCCACTATTTATAATTCTTGATAATCTGTAACCTAATTTCACGATCCATAAATAGAACAAGGACTACTGCCACCACTCAGTGAGAAAAATTGAACAACTCATTGAAAGCGAAGAACATACGTAATGAGATGCAAGTTTGACAGGTTTGCATGAATGTAGCAAAACACGGTATAACGCGAACGCACCAACTTCCTCAAAATAACGTCAGTTTGAACTAGAAAGCAGACAGGAATCAATGAAATTGTGAAAATGTTCACAGCTGTTAGAGAATATATCATTAAGTACCTGAAAAGGTTTACTTTGTATTATTGGGAAGAGTTCCATATGTACCCAATTGTAACAAATTATTTTCATTTATGGCTTTAAACTTAAAAAGACCCTAACCCTAAGGCCAAAAATAAGAAAAGAATTTGTTACATGTAGGAGGTGACTGGTGTGATGTACTTGTGTTCACCTACACATACCAGCAATGAAATAATAATCACTCTTATGATGTCACAAAGTACTATGGAACTTATTCTGATCCTATTCTAAAATGGAACTGTCCAATGGCTATGTGGAGAATGTTTATCCTAGCTAATTTGCCCGGAAAAAAATTAACTCATAAAAGTTATCAATTTTATTCAAACATGCAAATTGTGAATTGGAACTGTCCAATGGCTATGTGGAGAATGTTTATCCTAGCTAATTTGCCCCCCAAAAAATTAACTCATAAAAGTTATCAATTTTATTTAAATGTGCAAAATGTGATTGAAAATTTGGTAGAAAGTCAATTCAACTGATTATTGTCAGTGACTGTGATAATCAAAATCATGGATCCTAAGTTTTCATTCTAAAATAAGTTTATTATTGTTATCATTCAAGCTAAGCCGCTTACATGATAGATTAATTAATTAGCACAATAATGATAAATACCGGCTGCAATCACAATGTAAAGAAAAATATAATAAGTTTACATGTTTTTATTTTTTAAATGTTGATCAGAGACATAACAGCTTTTCCTTTAAATACTAAGCCAAGCTCTTAGCATAGATAGAATTGACTTTTTTGTGGCAAAGTAGGTTGATAATTTGCACTAAGGGAGAAGGCAAAATGAGCATCTGTTGCTATCGGCAACAGAATCAACCGATGTTAGAGGATGCTGGCTGACTCACCATACTTCCTACCTACTATGGTGGAAATTCAATAGCATCAAAACACTTTTAAAAATCAGATAACTGGATGTAAGCCACTAATGCTTGTCCACCTTTCTGTCTTCCTGTCGTCTTTATCTCATGTTTAACTGTGCTGGTTTTGTGAATGATTTATGCACCTTGAATTAATGTTGCATTTTTGTTGTCACACAAAAACAGGAAAATGCATGTAGAACATATTGATTGTGATTGAAAAGTATCCAAGTAATTTTTGTTTTGATTTTTGGCTTTTTATTTTTAATTACTGTAATATCTTGAAAAACTCAAAGTTGATTACTTTCCTTGAACTCACAACTTAGCTTGACTTGAGTTCCACCATTGAAACAAATTGTTAATTTGACTTGACTTGGTGACTTCAGAAATCTCAGAAAACCTTTCAAATTGACTTGGTGGCTTGTATCATTGTTACAAAAATGTGATTGATCATCTTGACTTCACTGTTAAATCAAGACAAATGTGTAAAGCAAATGTAAAGTTAAGTTATTAGTTCCTCCCTGAACGACCTTCTCTGTGCCCCCTTACATGGTGAAAGAAGGGGCACTACAAAACACAGAAACCTGAAAGCCCTGAGTTTACTTTAGCTCTGTATCCTTCAATAGAAAGATCCTTCTAGGCAAACTTGAAAATATGGAGTGTAGTTGACAGTTCCAGCAACTTTCCACTGCATGTATTCTTGTGTATATACTTTTCTCATCCAAGTAAATATTTGTGATGTCTATTTAAGGCATAGTCTGTGTTCTTGATTGAATTTTTTCTTTGGAATTGATAAACTAGGCTTGTTTCATATCTTACGGCTGGTACCATCAGTTGTAAATTTGCATTAATTAGATAAAAACTTGTGATTTGTGCCTTGTTTTGTAGAATTTCACTTTTGGAGTCACAAGGTTAGGAAATTAAAAATAACTTTTTAATACTCTGTTTTTATCAGCATAAAAAGGACAATTTCCAAAGTGAAAAATCATGAAAAATGCCTTTAAATGTACAATGTGGCCAATGGAAGCATAGTTGTAGAACTCGCATCCAAAATGATGACCCACCAACAAACTCACAACTGCTTTTAACTCCATTAATTACGGATTTCACCATTGTCCATGATATAGCAAATAACTGTTTCTCTTAATGACAGTATGCACGCAATATTTAAATGCAAATTCGTAACATCAAAAAAGAGAGCAAGGGAACCGAGTCCTCACTTGAAGCTACATGCGGGAAAAAGACGACAAACACGCAATCTATATTTGTTAGCTTGAAAAGCAAAAGTTCAAGCATGGCCATAGGCCTTCATCTGGCCTGTAACAGTAAACCGGCATACCTGGTAGCAACAAGCTGAAATTAACTTTGCATTTGCTTGAACTCACTGGAGTTTGGAATAATGTTGCTGATTTGCAGCATTCCATTACAAAAGGGTGATTGCGCGGTGTCAAATAACCCGGGCCTTTTCTTTATTGTATCAATCAAAATGTGGAACAATTAAGTTACAAAGAGAGAAATTGCTAATGTTGATTAGAACTGAAAGCAGGTATGGTGGCTATTGTGTGAGGTTTAACTTTATGACAGCAAAGTTCACAGGAATGTTTAGTGCACATGCAATGAAACTTTGAATACCAGGGCAGTTATCCCCTTCTGGGAACATAAATAAGTATGCAAAAAAAATGTGAGTGTGTGATCATGAAAAATAAAGGCAATGGATTCCTGTGGCATTGGGCTCTTCAACAAGGCCAAGCATGCTATTTTCAATGTGAGATGCTTTTACGAGAAGGTTTCGGACTATTCTGAAATTCAAAATTTTGTTTTTATTGTGTTCATTTGAATTGTGAAATGGAACTTATATTGGGTACATGAATTTCACTTTTTAAAGCTCGGTTCTGCCTGACTATTGTTGATATTTCCGGCAGTCACTCAGTGTTTTCTAGGAGCACTGCTCCCTTGGGCCACCCTTTTCTGGGCCATGATTGCCATTGTAACATAGAGCAAGTTTTCTAATCAGGACAGCACAAAATAGGTAGAGAGACTTGGGTACTGGGTGGCCCGAGGAATTTCAAAGAAAATCAGTGAGAAATCACTAAAATGCAAATTACCTAAGAAAGGAAAGGGGAAAGAGGGGAGAATGGAAAATGTAAGGAAGGAAACGTTCATGTGGCAAATAGATGGCAAACAAAGAAGAAAACCAAAAAATGGTGTAATGTTGTAAAATGTTCTGGAGCATACAATTTCCCTCCACAGAAACATATCCCCAAAAGTGTAATCTTCTGACTTAACTCCTGATGCTTTTTGCCATTTTTTTGGAATACAGCCCATGGAATTCATGCCCAAATGTAATAGCAACCCACATTTTTGAAGTGTTAACATTTTTCATGCAACAAGATGAAAATTAAGAGATAAAATGATAATTGCAAGCAAAAGTGTGATTTTTAAAAAAATTTTACGTGTCAATGCCCCAATATAGCATAAAGGCTGTATAAATCCTTTTGTCACACTTTTCGTTAAGAGCATAGTCAGTCATTTTGAAATGAGGGTGGGTTCAATTTAAAACAAAATTGTTATCTGTTTATTTCCAGCAAAGAACATATGGTGAGATTATAATAGGATTTTCTGCTATTCTTCAGATAATTTCAAAACTGTGGGTGGGATTATAATCGAACATGGGACTATACTTGGGTCAATACAGTAATTAGATTGAGAGGTAAATCGATGCATCTTAGCCATGTGTACATTCTCCAATTACATATGAACATCAATTTAAAGGTAGACTGCATTGATCAGATCAAGATGCAGATCAATTCATTGATGATGTCACTGTTGTAAACAAATGGGAAAAGGTCTATCCAGTTCTCCATAGACCACTGTTGTAAACAAATGGGAAAAGGTCTATACAGTTCTCCATAGACCACTGTTGTAAACAAATTGGAAAATTGATTTTGATTGCAAAAATTATACCCCTAACACCCACCCGTAATTTCATAAAGAAACCCCTAAATACCACAAAATAAGTATTTTCTACTAAACAAAAGCGTCATGATGGAAAAAGTGAAATATTTTGAAAATAAATATGATGAATGCATTTGTAAAGAAATGGGAAAATCCAAATGCCTTCTACTGACTTGTACTATTTTTCCAACATTTTGTCATCCTCAGGATGATGGTGATGTGAGCATGCTTGGTTTTGATATCGGTGACAGCAAAGATAATCCTCAGATCCCTGAAGACTGTTCTCTCATCATAACCAAAGTAGATAAGGGAAGCCTGGCTGATGGTAGACTCAAGTAAGTATGCTGGATCCTGGCATCATGTTCTGC
>JAMKCH010073735.1:0-16343 GCA_023653785.1 Ophioderma brevispina | reverse complement strand
TGAGTGAATTGAATAAGTCATCAATGAATTGGAATAATTTGTGTAGTAAATGCATCTGTAATCAATTTCAGTTACAACTGTAACAACCAGATTGGCATGGCACTTCCAGTTACTCAACAATCATGCAAACTATGTTTGTAAACAAGTTGAAGTAGCTTACAATTACAAGGAATTCATACTTTAAGCATCCTGGTACTTCAGGTGTTTCAAAAATTATGCCATTTGTTTATTTAATTTCAGACACTTTCACAAAAAATGAAGGCACTCATGGCTACTAAAATGCAACCTGGGCGAGAGTAAAGACCCGAATAGAAAGAAAGGAGAAAAAAACCCCAAATGTTACTAAATATTTTGACGATAAAAAACATATTAAACACTACTACTTCATATCTTAATCATGTAATCCTCATTCGTGAAATTTTTTACACAAATATTGAATTCATTGCCTTTTTTCTCTAGTGTGAACTAGTTATATGAAAATAAGGTTTAAAAAAAGAAAAAACCTAAAAAATTAAAAATTTGATCAAAATAAAAAACTAAAACAAACTATGTTAGACTCAAAGTCAAGAGTTCAAGACCTCTAACGAGTAGAGTGGTACCATAGAATAGCCTTTTACCACACCACCCAAAAAAAGGTAACTGAAAACAAAGGTGACCATTTAGTGCAGTACTTCAATTTTAAGTTACTAAATTCCCTTAACTTCCGAAGAATATACCCAGAGAAGATGGAAAGAAGGAGATGGCTCGATTTTGAAATCGATTACCCAGGATACTCCTCATTCACTAGCTCCACCAAAAAAAAAAAAAATTATGTTTAATTGTAGCATTCAGTTGTACAGAGTTCCGTATTAGCCTAATTGACCAAAAAGGACCTTACAGTATGCATTAATTTCAAAAGATGTTTAATTCCCAACAATCCCGAAAATTTTGCTAAAAATTCCCATAAAAATTCCCGTTTCAATTCCCAAAATTTCCATGAAATTTCCCGCTCTGAAAATTCGGCATTTTTGCAACCCTATACGGTTTAGTTCCTGTGAAAATACGATATGATGAGGATTGATTAAATGCGTTAATATAACGCAACCCTACTGTTGTGTTCAGAAAGTGTCAAAAAGAGCCAAAATGCTTTGAACTTTGGGGTCAAAGTTGTCTGTAAGTGATGCAGACGAGTACGTTTCGCTGTACTGGTCACAACAAAAGGTATAGGACTTTGTGTGAAATGCCAGTTGACAAATTTGGGATAATTGGAATAGTTCTGGGATTTCATGACAGGTGTATGTAATGTTCTAGAGAAAAGAAGCGCAAGACTTTGATCGAATCAATCGGATTTAAGGCTATTAAGATTAAAGGCGGATGACAGTTTATCTTTTGAAGTACAGTTGAACCATCTCCTTCTTTCTCATCTTCTCTGATATACCTCAAGGCCTTAGATCATGCCCAAGGATACTTCATTGATTACGTGGATGCGAGAGAAATTAACTAAGCTCCGTACACCCCACGATAAAAACCTGACATTAGCAACACATTGCACTTAACATCCAAACAAAGGTTTCAATTTGGTATTTTATTTTGAGCAATTCACTCTCATTCTCAACACATTTTAATACTCCACAATACATCATGTAATTGAAGTTATCTAGTGGAATTGGCTCTTCTTTGGTTAACCCAATGACGATCCGATTCTCTTCCTTGATTGGTTACCCGTTTGCAATCATTTCCATCGATGAACACTACGTACTTCATGCTCAAACAAACACGACATATTAATAACTTTCAAATTTCTTTACACTGAAAAACTTGTGAGGCAATCCACAATGAATTCATTTGGAAAGATGTTGCAATTTTACAAGCATTTGCTGGCTAGTTTAATGTATTTTTACTTTCATTCTGCTTGAACCTTGCTCCTAAAAACCACGCAACTCACACGCCTCCCGACACATACTCGCCTTATTTCCATTTTCCTTCCGTTTCTCTCTTCTCACTAGAGAACTGTTTGCCTCCCGACTTCCGCACGGCCTTTCTCCCCCAATCCTGCAATCTTGATCAGACTTGAGTCAACGTAATGGATAATACATTTCCATTTAAACATCACTCACCCACTTCACTCACACCGTCCCGGCATATAACAAATAGGTTTCTGCGCGAGACATCCGCATCTTTGCTAAGGGGGGACAAAAACCATATTGTTTGTGTGTTATTACATGGAGCAAACATAGCCGAACCACATCTGAACATTTATATTGGTTTTTCATGGAATAACAAGGATTCTGACCTGTTAAATAATTACATCTTTTTTGCACCTTCAATTTGCCAAACAAAAGTGAAAACCTACGACAAAGACAACTGTCATTAGGCAACATCGGCTAATATTTACTTTTCTCATGTCTTCATACCATATACTAACTGCACTAAAAAGAATGTTCTCTTGCAATCTTACAACCATTTTTGCACTTTTTTATTGAAATCTATTCAAAACCCCTTCTCTCAATAACCCTGAAACCCAGAAAGGGGTTTTGTATCATCCCACAATGCAAAAACCAGTTTTTGGGAAATTTCAACCCCATAGGGTCATGTGATCACAATCAAAAATCCTATTCTTAACTACATGAAAACCTTAACTTTGAGCTCATTTATGCCCAGAGAGTGTTATTCTTAAGGGAATTTTTAGCATGATTATGAACTCTCTTGTGGTTCTTAAACTTTTGGACAAGTTTTAATCCCTAAGTACTGACACGTGTTTTATTAGAGTACGGTATAGGTACATTGCTGTGGCATCAATGGGAATGATTCACAACACAACCCCTCTGCCCTGAACCTGAGCTGAATCCAACTTTTTCATATTCTTACCAGCTATTGTACCCTGATGAAATGTATATTTCCTATCGTCCGCATCTTTATTTTTTGTTTTTTTTCTAATGTTTTTATTTTTTTTTTTTTTTTTTTAAAATTAATTCTTGAAAAATTTCAGTTAAATTCTGATTGGTGCTTTTGATGTTATAGCCAATATTCATATCATGTGGGTGCCGCCCTCACGGCTAGTGTTTTTTGTACTTTTATCTGTTTTACAGACAGACAACATACAAACCTACAACAAACTTTTCTTCCAGAGTAGATGAAATCTTCATGCAAGATTAGGCAAAAGCATACCTAGTATTAGGCTAACAGTTCGATTATCTTATGAAACTTTTTTTAAGGAAGATCAGAAGGGATGATGGTGTGGATCCCCAAGAAATTCCCCTTTAAAAAATGACATAACCAGAAAATAGAAGGTTTGAGATGTAGAATCACAACCACTAAATAACTCCCCATAGACGTGTGTACAAATGACCTCTCACCAAACGTCATTTCTCGGCTATAAATCGACTGGGTATGTCAAAACTGGATTTGGGGGAAGATTAGGACCAAACCTCTTCAACAAAAACAAAAAGTCTTTGATGACTGGTTAATTTTGTTTTTGAGTTACAGAGCATCGAAAAATTTTGCATGTTTTCAAAACGGCCACGCCTAGTTTAATGTTAATATAAATTAAAATTTGCACAGTTTCCTCCTCCCAAAACACTCAGAAATTATAAAAATGGCAGAGACAAAATATTTACCAACCAAAATGGTGTTACTGAGTACACACATTATGATAATTTCAGAATTTCATTTAAAGACAACAACATCACAACATTGTTTGTGACTCTTGCATTTAGGCACTGGCCATATTTGGGACCGGCCAACACTGTCCTCACAACACACACTGCTGGTCGTCTGCTACCACCTAGTTTATTTCTTTGACGTGATTCCTGTAACTCCCATTTTGGCTAAAAGTGAATCTTCGACTCGTATTAAAAACTATTGCTTGTGTGCTTTGGACTATGCACACGATATACAAAAGTCAGAACAAGCATCTGCCTGGGTCTTACTTCAAGTTGGACAGAGTATATGGTGTAATTTCTTAGCAAAGAGGTTTTTCCTTGACAGGCTTCAAGTAAAAATACAACTTATTTCATGTTTCATCCTGACTCCACCCATGGGATTATTATCTCTCAAACCACCACTGATCCAAAAAACGATTACAAAACAACCCTATTATGGCAAGTGTATAAGGCTCAAACCAACAACAATACAAATTCCCAGTGTTAGACAGACAGTGATTAATTTACTGCTAAATTTAGTCCTTCCCAACCAATGAAACATTTCAATTGTCATTGAACTTGTGATCGAAGGAAAATCAATCAGCTCTCTTAAAAATTTATTATTTAAAATTTGTTCAAATAGAAGTGTGTAATTTTTCCTTTTTCTGTATTTTTATATTCAGGCTATTTTATGTATTTCCCTATAACATAACACAACTGCTCATATTTTGATAACGGAGTAATAGGTTTGCAAGTTTGGTAGGATTTTATCAAATGTAGTCTTTAGAATAAAATGGAAATTTGAATTCCTGTTCACACATCTTACTCAATTTGCTGATCACAACACATATATACTTTTTTCAATTCTGAACAAAACGCTCTCTTCAAAACAAAACCAACCTGGGACTGAGTTTATAGCACCCTGTCTCGGGGTATGTGTGGCAAACCGTGATGTTAAAGCTTCTCCATTCACAGATAATAAATAGTAGAGTCAATGACTGTTTATTAATTGGAAAAAAATAAAATGTCCAAGTCACATAGTATTTTCAGCACAGAACGAAGGACACAGTCAAATAACCTCGCCGGCAAGCCTTCTCATTGAATGATTCCAAATGCGACCGACACGTTGAATTCAAGTTTATTTAATTCTCTTTACAAGCATCCATTCCTCGATTGACCCACATACGTGCCTTATTGGAAAACAGCCAAGCGCGTGTTTGCTTCTGTGGGATCCTTTGTTGTCTGAATGAACCGTACATGGTGTGGTTTATCCTTTTTACTTTAATGTTTATGAAAGTAGCTTTGTTTTTTTTATTACCAGTAGTGAATCTTCCTGTAATACAAGGACACGAAGCCCATGGAGGGGATACCTTGAAGAATACAGACATTCACTACGAAAATCTCAATTCCCCATGGCACAGTTCAAAAGCATTCAAACCAGGTATTGAGCATATACACTCCCTGGCTTTTTAGTATGATTTGTGATACCCAAATATGCAATGGTCAGCTTATAATCCCCATCCTAAGTGCTACTGAACGAACCCTTGGGTAGATTATCATATACCTTACCTCATAGTGATTCCATCTTGCCTTTTTCCTTCAAATTTATAGATGAATATATTTCCTAACAAGATTTTTTAGTGCATCAAAAAACAAAGTCCAGCATCTCATCAGACCGTGACAACGCAGATGATCTGCAATCATCCGAAAAACTGTTAGCAAATCCCAATGACTCCTTTGGAAAGATGTTGCCATTTTTTACAAGCATTGCTGGCAGAGTTATGCTTTTACTTTCATCTGCTGAAACAATGACTCCTCACAACCACGCACGCACAACGCCCGCCAACAACATCTCCCTGATGAAGTTCATTATTTCTCTTCTACGCTCATTCACGCATGTATCACCTCTTGATCAGACTTTGAGTCAACGTATGTGATACTAACATTTCCATCTAAAACACACTCACCACTTCAACTCACACGTCCCGCATGATAACAAAAGATTTCGTGCGAACATCCGCATCTCACTTTGTCAAGTGGGACACCCTATTGTTTTGTGTGTTTATTCATGAGCAAACATATCCGAACCACCTGACATTTATATTGGGTTTAATCATGGAATACACGGAGGCCTGACTCTGTTAATAGAATACACTTTGTGCACCTTCAAGATTGGCCAAACAAAATGAAAACCCTACGACCATGACAACTGTCATTAGCACTCCGGCTAAATATTACTTCTCAGTCTCATACCATCTAACTGCACTAAAAGAATTTCTTTCATATAAACCATTTTTGCACATTTTTTTATTGACAGCGTCAAACCCCCTTCTCTCAATACCTGACCCAGAAGGTGTTTTGAGTCAATCCCACAATGCACCGTTTTGGAAATTTCACCTCAATAGGGTCCTTGATCACAGGTCTAAAAATCCTATTCTTACCATGAAAAACCCTTACTTTGATGCTCAGTTTATTTTACCCAGAGAGTGTTAGTACTAGAGGAATTTTTATTAGTCATGATTATGAACTGTCTTGTGGTTCTTTAAACTTTTGAACAATTTTTATCCCTAGTACTGACATGTGTTTTAGTAGAGTACGGTAATAGGTACATTGCGTGCATCATTTGAATGATTCAAAACACCCTTCTGACCTGAACCTTGAGATGAATACACCTTGGGCATATTCGTTTACAGCTAGTGACCATGAATAAATGTATATTTCATGATCTCAGCATCTTTATTTTTTTTTCTAATGTTTATTCGATATCCTTGATAAAAGGTTATTTCCAAATTTCAGTTAATTCTGTTGGTGCTTTTGATGTTATGAGCAAATATTCATATCCTGGTGCCTCACGCTAGTGTGTGTGAACTTGTTATCTGTTTAGCAGACAAAAATACAAAATTACCAATTTCTTCCATAGTAAATCAAATCTGCATGCATGTAACTTATATGCAGACATACTATATTTATGCACCTTTCAGATGAATTATGAAACTTTTTAGGAAGATCAGAAGGATGAGGGGTGGCTCAAGAAATGCCCCTTGTGTAAGGACATACCGAAAAATAGAAGTTGGAGATGTATGACTCACACACCACTAACTAACTCCCCATAGACTTGTTGTACAAATGACCTCTCACCAAACGCCATTTTCATCGGCTATAAAGCGAATGGTTATGTCAAAACGTGGATTTTGGGGGAAGGCTTATGACCAAACCTCTTCAACAAACATGAAAAAGTCATAATTATGAAGGCTGGATTTTTTGATTACAGGCATCGAAAAATTTGGCTGTTTTCACAACGTCCACACCTAGTTTAATGTTAATAAAATTAAATTTCACGTTTCCCCAAACCCTCAGAATTATACAAAAATGGCAAGACAAAAATCTTTTCCAACCCAATTGTTTGTTACTTAGTCCACCATTATGATTAATTTCAATTTCATTTAAAGACCAACTTATCAACATTTTGTTACTCTTCATTTAGCAAGGGCCATATTTGTGAGACGCAACACTGTCTCAACACTGATGTCGTCTGCACTCACACCGTAGGTTTATTTAAGTGACGTATTCTTAATCCATTTTTGGCTAAAATTAGATCTTACACTCGGATTAAAAACTATGTTGCTTGTTCTTTGACTATGCACTGATCAAAAAGTCCTAACACGCATATGCCTGGGTCCTTACTTCAAGTATGGAACCGATTATATTGTAGGGATTTCTTAGCAAAGATGGTTTCCTTGACCAGGCTTGCTTAAAATACACTTATTTTCATTTCAAGTCCTGACTGCCACCCATGGATATTATCTCCTCAAACCAACAACTGATCGCAAAAAAATTACCACCCCTCTATATGGCACTTATGAAGTGCGCAACCATCAAAAATACAAAATTTCCAGTGTTTTACAGACAGGTTATTAATTTACTGCTAATTTACGTCACTTCCAACCCAATTAAAACATTTCATTGCAATTTGAACTTGTGATGCAGGAAAATCAATCACTCTCAATTAAAAATTTAATTTTAAAATTTTGTCAAATAGAAGTTGTGTAATTTTCTTTTTTGTATTTTTAGATGCAGGCGTTGATGTATTGCCTAGAACATAAAACTGCTCATGAGTTGATAAACGTAGAGAGATTTTCAAGTTGGTATGATTTTTTATCAAAATGTAGCTCTTCAATAGAAAGGGAAATTTGATTCGGTTCAACATCTTACTCATTGCTGATCACAACACATAGATACGTTTTTTCAATCTGAACAAATAACACTCTTCTTTACAAACCAACCTTGACATGATTTATAGCACCCCACTATGTGTGCAAAACTGATGTTAAGCTTCTCCATTCAAACCGATAATAATATATCGAATTCAATGAACTGTTTCTTATGGGAAAAAAAGAAAATGTCCAAGTCACAGAGGGTATTTTTCGCACAGAACGAAGGACACGTCAAATAACCTCGCCGGCAAGAGCCTTCCATTGAATATTTCCAAATGGAACGATCAAGTGGAATTCAAGTTTGATTATAGCTCTTTAAAAGCATCCATTCACGCGATTGACCACGTACGTGAACTGATTGAACAGCCACGCTTTTGTGCTTCTGTGTGATCCTTTGTGTCCCGAATGTACCGGACAGGGTGTGTATCCTGTTCTTTACATGTTAGGTGAAAGGACATTTGTGTTTGTTTTACCTATTAGTTGACATCTTCATTTATACAAGGCCAAGAACAAATTGGAGGGAGACCTTGGAAAGAATCCGACATTCACCCGAACATCTCAATTCCCATGGCACAGTTTCATAGCTTTCCTTCACCAGTGTATTGCGCAAATGTAACATCCTTGCTTTTTGAGTATGATTTGTGATACCAGAATATGCTGTCAGCTATATGCCCATCGTAAGGCTACTGAACTGAACCCTTGTAGATTAAGCTACTTACGTCATAGTGATTCCATCTTGCCTTTTTCCTCCAATTATAGAGGAATATTTTCCTACAAGATTTTTTTTAGTGCATTCACCAAAGTCATCATCTCACAGACTTGACAACGCAGGTGATCTACAATCATCGAAAAATATTTGGTAACACTTGTGCAAATATTGAACCATATGCCATGTTCACAAATGAGATCAATTTGGGTAAGTCTTGTTCCTAAAGCATAGGTCTTCCCTTTTCAACCAATTCTTCCCCACTCCCCATCAATCCAGTTGGTGGGCCTGGCGAGCTGTGACACACTGACTCGGATCAACATTTAATTGGGATAGGGGGTCACCTTTTCCCTAGTCTGCGTTAAGTGTTCCAACATTTTTATCGAGATTGGTACTAGCTCTAACAGCTGATCTATATGTGGTGCACAAGGATCTACTAACCTCATTAGAATGCTACGCAAAGTTGGCCACTTCTAACTGGCCAATAATCTGATATTTGACCGTCAATTAGGAAGATGATCATCATCCTATCTGCACATGCGATGTTAGCCCACTCAAGAGTCAGACTGCAGTATCTAGGGCTCTATGTTGCCGACAGCAAGAAAGTCTTCCTGTCACGCAAAGGACAGCTTGGAATGCCTGCAAAAACTACATAAATCTACACCACATATGGCAAACTGGTATCTCCAATTCATCCAAGCTGAAAAGTACTTTTAAGCTGTGTAGGGAGTATCCTGCTATATGGATCTGAGGCCTGGACCGTGAAGAAAGAGCTACAGATAGACTGGAGCACCTACACCAGCTTTTTTTATGCGAGTACAAAACAGATCCTGGCGTGAGCACAAGACCCAAGCACAGATATATGGAGAGATCCCTCCAATTTCAGCTTCTGTTTCCCAACGCCGTCACAGATTTGCCGTTCACTGTCATCGTGCCTTGAACCAATTATTCTCAGACGTCACATGTTGGGAAGTTAGCCATGCCAAAACAGGGGTCGTCGCCCCTTTAACTACATTGATGTGTGATTGCTCGAGCTCCAGCCGGATCCATCTGCTCCCCACCTAATGACAAACACGCTTTGGCGCTACATTGTGAACATCATCTTGAACTGTTGCCGTTAGATATATATCTCCCAGGATCAGTACTGACTCATGTAATTGCCCATATAATCGCGTTAAACTCAAGACTATCTTTTTTTCATTCATGCCATATGGACTTTTAAGTAATGAAAGCTTAAATCTAGTTTACCATTTTAAGCGATCGTTTCGTAACTACCGGGCTCTTCATACAAAGCTTTTTATTTTTCTTAGCCTAAATATGATTTGTTGAATACCATAATGTGTCGGAGTCTCATTCTACCTCACACAGGTAAAATTTAGTTGGAGGTGAAACTTCATTACATAATTGCCAATTGTTGAAGTGCTCTCTCCCCTCAAATGGCCACTTCCCACGTGGAGCATAATTGACAATGACTTAACTTCAGCTAGTCCAGAAAAATATAAAATTCTTAATTATATAAGTTCAAATCATCCAAACATCTATGGTTCAGTATTGCTCCTTACTTTAATCCATCACATATCAATATTTGCCACCATGGACATCATTTTGTTTTTCTATTGAAAGAGTTTCCTACACAGAATTGGCAGTTTGGTTCAACTATTCAATGAGTGCCTTGGCACCTAGAAAATTGCACTCTCTATTTCTTGAAACTTGTTCTGGTGTTCTAATGCAAACTTCACCTAATCCTTTCTAAAAAAGTAAACATCCGTTGACATCCATGACTTGTGATATAATTTCCGTTTTTCTTCATTTTGGAGTGTCCCATTTGACATTTCAAATAGATTGCATTAGATGATGCATTTGAAAACCATAATCTGTTAACAAAACAAGCAACGGTCCTATGAAGTAACAGAGATCTTGCGACAAAGTACAACAAAGACAGACTTTTTTTTAGTCCAGAGGGATGATCCAGATGTAGTAAAGTGTGGGTGGGTACTCCAAAGGGGTTGGAATCTTATTGGCACTGCAAGTGAAATCCACATTTATGCCAAATTTAGCAAGATATGGAAGTTATTTTGCCATCCACGACCCCTAATGTTAATTCCTAAAACAAGATGACATTTTGCTACAATTTTTATTTAAGCTGTTTAATATTTTTAAAAACTGGCCCATTTTCAGATGATATTTGGCATAAGTGTCATCCTCATATCAGAAAGAATATAGGAACATATTAGTTGGGATATGTGTGAAGGCATGTCGTTTCCAACCCGGGCATTCGGTTACAAAAAAATAGGGGTTTTATGGATGAGAACGGCCACCATTGCCTTCTGGCAGAGGGGGAAACAGGTTTTTCGGTGACAATTATCAAAATGTTCCAAAAAATGGGGGTAATTGAGTAAAATTGGGAAATTTTTTCTATAAAATATGTCTTTGGATGAAAGTCTGCATTTTACATATAAAATAGGGGTCTTTGAGTGAGAGACAGCCACATTGCCCCATAATAGCCGGGGGTTTCAATTGACCAAATTGTGCAATATTTTTTTTTAAAATAGGTCTTTGGGTGACATTTTCATTGAATTTTGCCCCCCCCCCCAAAAAAAATACGGGTCTCCCAGTTTCTATATGTATCCCGTCCATTTCGGGTTTCCTACCCCACCCAGGATAGAAACTAATAATTTCCAAGTTGGGGTATGTTACCGGATTTGGCCGACCCCGACTCTTTCCGATTATGATGCTGCACGCCAAAATCTGGGTTGTTACAGCAAGTTGCAAGTATGGGCTATTGTAATTTACCGCTTTAAAATGTCATGTCAGATTCAACTGAAATTTTGCATATAACGGTATATTGGCAAGGACTATGTATGAAACACAGAGGAGATACATTGCGCAAAATCAATTTCAACTGGCATAAGTTGTAACACAACAGAAAACATTACCCAGGATGTCATGATTCCAAGTCCATTCAGATCTTTTGAGCCATATTGCATTACTAAACACCTATACCAGATAATGGTGTCAGTTCCATTAGAGCATCATTCAACTCCTCCTTTATGTTTATGGGTTTGGAAGTTAACAATAACGCCTTGAAAAAATTATAAGTAGGGGTTGACAATTTATGCAAAATAGGTTTGTATGTGCCATACAGAAGGGAGTATGCAAGGGTGATGGCGTTGGGAATGTCTATGATGGAAATAAACAGCTTATCCATATTGTGAATGAGATTACTTTTGTTTTTTTTTTTTTTTTCCTTACGAAAATACCAAGTTTCAATCAAAGTTGAGATGAGATTATAGAAAAAGATTTTCGTTATAAATGAGATAGGTGCATGGTGGGAAAAAGTTGGGAAATTAGGAAGCTCTTTCCAAGCAAAATAGATTGGACGAAAATTTTGACTTTCTAATAATAATAATTGAATATTTTTTAAGGCATGAATACGACGTCGAAACATGCTCAAGGTGCTGCACTCTGCAACCCTTGAACGCGCTCAGCCCATCAGAAAAACCACAATACCAGAACTAGATTTATGCCAAGGAAAGTTGATTTTAGAAGCAGGAGACAACCAGAGCACCCGGAGAAAACCTGGAAGAACACGTAGTATAGATCGAGAGAAACTAATTCACTTAAAGCTTGCTGGCGAAAACAAGCCCCCACCGGGGATCGAACCCGAGACCTCATTGTGAAAGGCGAGGGAAGTTCGCTGTGCCAACCCATTCCCCTTTTGCAGATATAGATATAGATATATACGCCCCACCTAAAAAATCCGAACGATGTTGAAATGGCCATCAACGTGCTCAAACTGCTTTCAAATGAACGCGCCAAGCCAGCTGGATAAATCTCTCAAACTTCCACATCATGCTTCGTTATCAATGCATACGGACACAGCAGTGGCGTATCCAGCTTTTTTTCGGGGGGGGGGGGGGCAAAGGGGGGCAGATTGCCCAATGGGGGGGCGGTGCTGGGGAAGCTGCCCAATAAGAAAACACATTACGTGAACAACGCTCCTGGCATAATTATTATAATTCACCTACATACCTTTTTAATACAGTAAATTTAATATCGTTCGGAATTTTTTAGGGCGGGGCAGTAATATAAATGAGAAATTGTGGGAAATCTGTGAGAAATGTGACTTGTTCCTGGGAAATATGCATTTTTTTTAAACTTGAAGTTTTTAAAACATTTCATGATCAAATTAAAATTGTGGTTAGCGGAAACAAAAGCGAAGACATTGGCAAATAATGAAAGATGTGTGAAACACAACATTAAAGCATAAGGCAAACTTACCAATGTATGAATGAAAGCATCCGCAGATGCAATCGATTTCTGAATGCCAATTCAGAAATTTACTTTCAGTGTAACCACTACTACTCATATAATATGCTAATCCTCATTCGTTAATTTTAGACAAATATTGACCAATCAGATGTTATATGAAACTAAGGCAGGGGTCTCAATTATATTAGGGGAATGGGCCAGGCTAATGCCGAACACGTCGAAAGTTTACCTTTGAGAGCCAAATACACCTGAAATTCTGTTTCCCTTTATATTTTAGAGCAAAGTAAGGGCCAAAAAAACAATGGTTGGCGGGCCGGATTTGGCCGCGGGCCGCTATTGAGAACCACTGAACTAAGGTTTCAACAAGCCTGTTCAGACGATTCATTTTAATCAAAAATAACAAAGTAAAAACATTCTGGTAGACTCAGAGTTAGACCTCAAAAAGGTAGTTTTGTACCAGTAAGATATGCCTCTTACCATCCAAAAAAAAGGACACTGAAAAATAGGTGAGCATTCAATCACATTCTTTCATTTCTTTCTGACTTAACTCCCAACTTATGCAAGATATACCTCAATGACTTAGAGCATGCCAAGGATACAGTCATTGAGTAAGAGGGATGCGAGGAGAAATTAACTCTATGTACACCCACGATAAGCAACTGACATTAAGGCACACCATTGCACATAACAACCCAAAAGGCTTCGATTGTATTTTATTTTGAGCACTTCAACTAAATTCAACACATTTTAATCCTCATACATCGTGTATGAAGTTGTCTAGTGAAATTAGCTTATTCTTTGGTTACCATGACCATTCGATAACTCTTTCTGATTGGTACTTGCAATTCACTTTCCATCGGATGAACACTAAGTACTAAGCAAACAAAAAACACATTATTAAAAACTTTCTTAAAGTCTTTTAAATGAAAAAAAACTTGTGAGGCAAATCCCACCAACGACTGCCATTTGAAAGATTGTGCAATTTTACAGCATTGCCGGCCCCAGGTAATGAAATTACTTCCATCCGCTGAACAATGACTCTAAAAACCACGCACGGCACACGCCGCCAACAATTTTCTCCGACAAGTTAATTATTTCTCTTCTACGCTCATTCACGCATGCATCAATCTTGATCAGACTTGAGTCAACGTAATGGATAATTACATTTCCATTTAAAAACATCACACCACTTAGGAATGTGTAACGGTCCCGCAGAAACAAAGAGGTTCGTGCGAACAATCCGCATCTTGCGAAGTGGGACACGATGTGTTGTTGGTTATTACATTGAGCAAACATAGCCGAAACAAACGACATTTATAGTGGTTTTTTTTATGGAATCAAGGAGGCGACCTTGTAAATAGATACACTTTGTGCACCTTCAATTTAGCCAAACAAAAGGAAAACCTACACGACAATGCAACTGTTCATTAGCGACTTGGCTAAATATTACTTCTCAGTCTCATACCATATAACTGCACTTAAAAGAATTTCTTGCATATTTTAAACCATTTTTTGCAAATTTTTTATTGAACTCTAATCAAACCCTTCTATCAATACCATGAACCACGAAGGGGTGTTTGGAGTCAATCCCAAAAGACCAGTTTTGCGGAAATTTCACCTCAAAGAGGGTCAGTTAATCAAATAAAAATCTATTCTTAAACACATAAAAACCCTTACTTTGATGCTCATTTAGACCACAGAGTGTTAATAACTTAGGATTTGTTGCTGATTATGAAATGTCTTGTTGGTTCTTAAACTTTTGGAACATTTTTATCCCTAAGTACTGACATGTGTTTCGTATACGGTTTATAGGCATGATGTGCATATGGGATGGATTCAACAACACCCTTGCTGAAACCTGAGATGAATACACATTGGGCCTATCTCGTACAGCTAGTACATGATTAAATGCTAGTTATGATCTCAGCATCTTTACTGTTTTCTAAGTTTGATTAGATCTCCTTGAGAAAATTTATTTCAAAGAGTTCAAGTTAATTCTGTTTGGTGCAATTTTGATGTTATAGCAATATTCATATCCATGGTGCCTCACGGCTAGTGTGTTGGAACTTTTATCTGCTCAGACAGAAAATAACAAAACTACAATTTTCTCAAATTTCTTCCAGAGTAGATGAAATCTGCAGGCATGTTAAGATTAGGCAGACATACTATATTGCTAACAGTTCAGATGATATTATGGAAACTTTTTAAGGACGACAGAAGATAGATGGGTTGATCAAGAACATTGCCCTTTAAAAATGGACATACCTGAAATAAAGGTTTGGATGTAGGAATCACACCACTAAATAACTCCCATAGACTTGTGTACAATGACCTCTCACCAACATCATTTTCTCGGCTAAAGAGCGATGTTTATGTCAAACTGGATTTTTGGGGAAGATTAGGACCAAACCTCTTCAACAAAAATGAAAAAGGCATATGAATGAAGGCTGATTTTTTGAGATTACAGAGCATCGAAAAATTTGGCTGGGGGTTTCACAACGTCCCGCGCCAAGTTTAATGTTCTATAAATTAAAATTTCACATTTTCACCCCAAAACCCTCAACATTATACAAAAATGTGCAGAGACAAAATAGTTACCACCCAATGGTTTGATACTATCCACACTTATGATTTATTTCACCTGTCATTTAACGACACAACTTATCAACTTTTGTGCCTCTTCTTTAGGGCAAGGGCCATATTTTGGACGCCAACACGTTCCTCAACCTGATGTCGTCTGCTACACCTAGTTATTTATTCATGTGATTCCTGTACCTCTTTTTGGCTAAAATGCCTTACGACTCGGTATTAAAACTATGTGCTTGGTGCTTTGACTATGCACGTGATCCAGTCAGAACAAGTCATATCCTTGGTCATTACTTTCAAGTTGGACAATATATGTGTAGATTTCTTAGCAAAGACGGGTTTTCCTTGACCAGCTTCAATTAAATACACTATTTTCATGTTCACTCCGGACTGCCACCCATGGGATTATTATCTCTCAACAACACTGATCCAAAAAAGATTACAACCCTCATTGTGGCAAGGTATGAGGGCTCAACCAATCAACAATACAAAATGTCCAGTGTTAGACAGACAGTGATTAATTTCTCTAAATTTAAGTCACTCTCCAACACTGAAACCATTTCATGTGCACTTTGAACTTGTGATCAAGGAAATCAATCAGCTCTCATTAAACGTTTTTTAAAATATGTCAAAAAATTAAAAATATTAAAAAATTATTCTTTTTGTATTTTAATGCAGGCTATTTATGTATTGCCTAGAACATACACACTGCTCAGAATTTGATAAACAGAGAGCGAGTTTTTCCAAGTTTGGTAGGATTTTTATCAAAATGTAGCTCTTAAATAGGGAAAATTGATTCGTTCAACCTCGTACGCAATTTGCTGATCACAACACATCATAGCTTTTCAATTCTGACAAACAGCTCTCTTTCAAACAACCTTGGACATGAGTTTTATACAGCACCCCACTATGTGTGCAAAACGTGATGTTTAACGTCTCCATTCA